>JARJFA010000039.1:0-66754 GCA_030345395.1 Prunus mongolica | reverse complement strand
GGAGGCGGGCGAGGACGCCCTCCGCCTGTCGGGCGCCGGTGAAGGCGACATCAACGAACCCATCCGCTTCACCGTGCGCACGCGCATCGCGTGGCTGGTGGTGAATCTGGGTGCGACGATGCTGTCGGCATCGGTCGTCGGCCTGTTCCAGGGTGAGATCGCCCGCTTCCGCGCTGCTCGCCGCGCTGATGCCGATCGTGTCGGCGCTGGGCGGCAATGCCGGTACGCAGACGCTCGCCGTCGTCGTCCGCGCGCTCGCGACCAACCAGCTCACCAGCTCGAACACGGTGCGCATGCTGGCGCGCGAATTCCAGATCGCGCTGTGCAACGGCGGCGCGCTCGGCCTGGTCGGCGCGGTCGGCAGCTATGTGATCCTCGGCAACCTGCAATTGTCGATCGTGTTCGCGATCGCGATGGTCATCAACTCGATCGTCGCCGGCCTCGTCGGCGTCATCGTGCCGGTGGCGCTCGACAAGGCCAATGTCGATCCGGCGGTGTCGTCGGCGGTGTTCGTGACGACCGCGACCGACGTGATGGGGTTCTTTTCGTTCCTGGGGCTGGCGTCGCTCTGGGGGCTGGGCGGGTAACGACGCAGCACTGCCTAACACACGTCACCCAGCGCAGGCTGGGGTCTCAAGCGGCTCTTGTCGCGCGCTAACTCATGGAGATGCCAGCCTTCGCTGGGATGACGCCGGGGTCAGCTAGAACGCACCGAACCGACGACGAGCCTTGCGGCCACCACACCCCCCACCCACATCGCGCGGCCATGCTGCATCTCACCAAAGTGGCCTTCGGCGCGACCAGCGTCGATCATCTCGCCGATCGCCTGACGCAGCGCGCCGCGGACGGCCCCGGTATTCCTGACCACGCGCTACCTGCCCAAGCGGCATGAGGAGGTGGCGGGGCAGGGTTCGCTGTTCTGGATCATCAAACACCAGCTTGTCGCGCGCTCGCCGATCCTCGGCTTCGGCGAGGCGGAGAGCGGCCGCGTCGCGATCCATATCGACCCGGCGCTGGTTCTGGTGCAGGCCCGGCCGAAGCGTGCGCATCAGGGCTGGCGCTATCTGGAAGCAGCGGATGCGCCGCTCGACCTCGGCGGCGAGGCAGACGGCCTGTCGCTGATGCCGCCCGCGCTGGTGGGCAGGCTAGCGGAACTCGCCCTGATCTGAGGCGCGCCCCAAGCCGACCCGTCACCCCGGACTTGATCCGGGGTCCCGCTTCTTACCAACCGTCGGAACAGCGGGACCCCGGATCAAGTCCGGGGTGACGGTTGTGCGGGGCGGGATCACCCCATCAACACCGCGCGATACGCCTCGAAACACCGTTCCCCGCATTTCAACCGGATCAGCGCGCCCTCGGCCATCGCCGTCGCGCGACGCGGGTCTTCTTCCACCGCCGGGCGGATCGCTTCGCGGTTCCAGTCCTCGCTGTGCTTGACGTCGAGCACCGCGTGCAGATCGAAATAGCGCCGCTCCTTGTCGGAAAAGCCCAGCCGTCGCAGCCCCTTGGCGGTCGCGGCCGAACGATCGGGCGCGGTCAGCTCGATCACGCCGAGCGCCCCCACCGACTGCCACGCATAGCGCCGGTTGGTCGCCATCGCGGTCATCGCATTGGCCAGCGCCAGGCTCTGCCACAAGGTGTTCTCGATCACCGGGTTCACCGCCAGCGTCTCGACCAAAGCATCGAGCATCGGCCCGTGCATGCCCTTGGCATTGCCCCGGCCCATTTCGTCCCAATAATTGCGCGCCAGCTCCAGCTTGGGCAGCGTCGGCAGCTTCACCTGCGTCATCGCGACGAGATCGTCGAACCCCGCCTCGCCCGCCGCTTCCTGTTCGAAGAACCAGCGCAGCTGATCGAGGTTCGCCTCTTCCGCCAGCCACGGGAACAAGGCGTCATGCTGCCCTGGCCCGCTCGCCTTCAGCGCCTCGAACCAGGCGATGAAGCCCTCGACGTCCGTCGGCGCTGCGGCAGCCTCATCCGCCACCTCCGCCCGCAATTCCTCCAGGAAGCCGCCCTCCAGCCGCTGCATGCGCACGTCGCGATCCAGCGTGCGCTGCCAGTCAGCGGTCGGGAAGCCCGGCTCCAGTCGCTCGCGGTTCCAATGGGCGAGGCCGCGCTGGAAACTGTCGGTCAAGAATTGCGACACCGGAAGACCGGCGTCGATGATACGGGTTGCCACTGCTTCATTCCCCTCGAACCTATGCCGCCGCACGGGCGGCCCGATAGGTCAGGCTAACCGCCTGTTTCCGCTATCGTTCCCGCCATTCCGGGGGCGCTTGACCTGGATCAGCACGATACGTGCGTCACCCTTCCCCAACCCCCGCGCTATGGGTATAGCCGGGGCGATCATGACCGCCGCGACGCCCCTTTTGCCGCCAGCCGACTGGCGCGATTTCCTCGCGCTCACCAAGCCGCGCGTAATGACGCTGGTCGTGTTCACCGGCCTGTGCGGCATGCTGGCGGCGCCGGTGGGCGTGCATCCGGTGATCGGCTTCACCGCAATCCTGTGCATCGCACTGGGCGCCGGCGCGGCAGGCGCGCTCAACCAATGGTATGAGGCGGACCTCGACGCCAAGATGCGCCGCACGCAGAAGCGGCCGCTGCCCGATGGCCGGATGGACCGTCAGTCGGCGCTCCACTTCGGCGTCGGCCTTGCCGCCTTCTCGGTCATCCTGATGTATTTCGCGGTCAATCTGGCCGCCGCGGCGATCCTGACCGTCTCGATCCTGTTCTACGTGCTGATCTACACCGTCTGGCTGAAGCGCCGCACGCCGCAGAATATCGTGATCGGCGGCGCGGCCGGCGCCTTTCCGCCGCTGATCGGCTGGGCGGCGGCGACGGGGCATGTCGTCTTGCTCCCCGTGCTGCTGTTCGGCCTCGTGTTCCTGTGGACGCCGCCGCATTTCTGGGCGCTCGCGCTGTTCGTGAAGACCGATTACGCCAATGCCGGCGTGCCGATGCTGCCCGTCGTCGCGGGCGAGCGCACGACGCGCCGCCAGATCGGCCTGTACACCATCCCGATGGCGCTCGCCGCACTGCTGCCCTGGCCGCTCGGCCTGACCGGCGCGATCTACGGCGTGGTCGCCACCGTCACGACTTTGGTGTTCGCCGCCCTCGCGCTGATCGTCGCCACGCGCACGACGCAGCCCGACGATACGATGAAGCCCGAAAAGCGCCTGTTCAGCTATTCGATCCTCTACCTTTTCGTGGTGTTCGGCGCATTGGTCGTCGACCGCTGGGTGCTGCCATGATGACTCCTGACGACCAAGACCTGATCCGCGCACGCCAGCAATCGCGGGCGCGTGTGATGGCGCTGCTGCTCGGCGCGTTCGTGATCCTCGTCTTCGCCATTGCGATCGTGAAGATCCGCGAGGGCATGTGACCGGGGCGGCGACCGATCCCGGCACCCGCCGCCAGCTGCGCACCGCGATGCTGGCGGTGCTCGGCATCTGCGTGATGACCGGCATCGCCTGGGCGAGCGTGCCGCTCTACCGCCTGTTCTGCCAGGTGACCGGCCTCAACGGCACGACGCAGCGCGCGCTCGAGGCGCCCGGCGCGGTCAACAAGCTGATCCGCATCGATTTCGACAGCAACGTCGCGCCGGGCATGAAGTGGCGCTTCCGCCCCGAAGCGGGGTCGGAGACGGTGAAGATCGGCGCGCGCGACATGGCGTTCTTCACCGCGACGAACCTCGACACCAAGCCCATCACCGGCACCGCGACGTTCAACGTCACGCCCAGCCAGGCTGGCAAATATTTCACCAAGATCCAGTGTTTCTGCTTCACGCAGCAGACGCTGAAGCCCGGCGAGACGCAGCGGATGCCGGTCATCTTCTTCGTCGATCCCAAGATCATGGACGACCCCGACGCGTCGGACGTCGAGACGATCACGTTGTCCTACACCTTCTATCCCGCCGATGCCGGCAAGACCCCCGGCCGCGCGCAGACGGCATCGGAATCCTGATCGACGGCCCCCGTCCTGTGCCGGGCGCTAAAATCGTCGCCGCCACGACCTTGTTCTAGGGGCGTTTGGGCCTTAGGGTCCCGCCCCAAAGAGGATAAGAGAACAGGGACCTGACCATGGCCGGCGCCAAGAATCACGACTATCACATCCTGCCACCCAGCATCTGGCCCCTGTTCGGATCGCTGTCGGCGCTGGTGATGGCGAGCGGCGCGATCATGTGGATGCACGGCGGCCACCTGGCGGCCGACAAGGCCAATGGCGGCGGCTGGATCTTCTTCGCCGGCCTCGCGGGCGTGCTGTTCACGATGTATAGCTGGTGGGCAGACGTGGTGCGCGAGGCGCATCATGGCGACCATACGCCCGTCGTCCAGCTCCACTTCCGCTACGGCATGATCCTGTTCATCGCCTCCGAAGTCATGTTCTTCGTCGGTTGGTTCTGGGCGTTCTTCGACTTCAGCCTGTTCCCGACCGCCATGGCCGTCGTCGACGGCCAGGTGGAGCGCGCGGCCGAAGGCGCCGCGGCGATCGCCGCGCAATGGCCGCCCAAGGGCCTGACCGTCATCAACGCCTTCGAACTGCCGCTGCTCAACACGCTGATCCTGCTGACCAGCGGCACCACCGTCACCTGGGCGCACCATGCGCTGATCCACAACCAGCGTGGCGGCGAAAAGCGCGGCCTGTGGGGCATGCTGGGCGTCGGCGATCGCGACGGCGTGCTGAAAGGCCTGTGGCTGACGGTCGCGCTGGGCGTGCTGTTCAGCAGCATCCAGGCGTATGAATACATGCACGCGCCCTTCCCGTTCAAGGGCATCAACTACGGCGCCGCCTTCTTCATGGCGACCGGCTTCCACGGCTTCCACGTGCTGATCGGCACGATCTTCCTGATCGTCTGCCTGATCCGCGCCTATAAGGGCGACTTCACGCCGCGCCAGCATTTCGGCTTCGAAGCCGCCGCCTGGTATTGGCATTTCGTCGACGTGGTGTGGCTGTTCCTGTTCGTCACCATCTACGTCTGGGGCGGCTGGGGCGCACCGGTTCACGGCGGCTGATAAGGTTGACGGGCGTCGCATGACCGATCCGACGCCCGTATCCTCACCTGCGATTGCCGAGGTCGCGTTGAAGGGGCTGTGTCCGCGTTGCGGCCGGCCCCTTTTGTTTGCCGGCTGGGTCAAGTTCGCGGATCGCTGTTCGGGCTGCGGTCTGGATTTCAGCCGCTTCAACGTCGGGGACGGGCCCGCCGCCTTCCTGACGCTGATTCTCGGCGCACTGGTCGTCGCCGGCGCGATCACGCTCGAGCTGACCCTGCACCCACCGCTGTGGCTGCACATGCTGATCTGGATCCCCGTGACCGCGGCGGGCGTGATCTGGTCGCTGCGCGTCGCCAAGGCCGCGCTGCTCGCCGCCGAATATCGGAACGCCGCGCGCGAAGGCCGCATCGACGAATCCCGCAGCGACCCCACCCCATGAAGCGTATCCCCCTGATCCCCACTATCGTCGTCGCGCTCGCGGTTGCCGCGATGATAGGCCTCGGCCTCTGGCAGCTGCTCGACCGCGCGCCCAAGAAAGAGGCGTATCTCGCGCAGCTCGCTGCCAATCCCGCCAAGCCGCCGATCGCCTTCCCGCGCTTCCCCGACGACCGCCTGCTGTTCCGCCGCGCCTCGGGCCTGTGCGTCCGCGTCACCGGCCAGCGGCTCGCCGGCGCGGGCAAGGCCGGCTTCCGCCTGGTCGCCGACTGCGCGACGGGCGCGGAGGGGCCGGGCATGCTCGTCCAGCTCGGCACCACCACCGACCCCGCCTACAAGGGTACCTGGACCGGCGGCCCAGTGACAGGCTTCATCAGCCACGCGCCCGACGCCCGCTCGTTGATCGGCTCGCTGTTCGACCATACGCCGCAGCGGCTGATGATCGTCGCCGATCGCCCCGCCCCCGGCCTCGCCGCCAACGGCCAGCCCGATCTGTCGTCGGTGCCGAACAACCATCTGTCCTACGCCGTCCAGTGGTTCCTCTTCGCCGCCATCGCCGCGACAATCTACACGCTGGCGCTGCGCCGGCGGCGGTAGGCGCGTGCTGTCTTGAGCACGATCCCCGTGTCCGTTATCCCATCGACATGACCTGCGCAGTCGCCTCGATCCAACAACACCGCGTCGTGACGGCGGTGTTCGCGCGTGTGTGGGGATGTCGGAGCGGCTGACCAGCCTATCCGTCCCAACACGATCCACCCCGCCCGACCGGCGGGGTTTTTTGTGCCAGTCGGGCCTGACGAAGGAAGGCCTACCATGATGATATCGACGGACGCGGCCATCGCCCACATCGCTTTGGGCGTGATCGATCGCACATTACCCAAGCGCGACTGGACGCACGCCGCGCACTTCGCCGCCGCGCTGTGGCTGTATCGCCATCGTCCCGACCTGGCCGCGCCGCAGGGCATGCGGACGCTGATCTCGCGCTACAATGATGCGACGCTAACCGCCAACACCGATAGCCGCGGCTACCATCACACCATCACCTGCGCGTCGATGCGGGCCGCGGCGCACAATCTGGAGCGCTACGCGCCGGACGCACCGCTGCATCGCGTGCTCGCCGCGCTCATGGCATCGCGGCCGGGCAACCCGGAGTGGCTGCTGGATCACTGGCATCGCTCTACGCTGTTCAGCGTGCTCGCGCGTCGCGACTGGGTCGAACCCGATCGGCAGCCCCTGCCCTTTTAACGCCGGAACGGGGCGGCGGGCGTGGCGCACCGCCGCCCCCCCCTCCCTTACCCCGCGTGGAACGCCTTGAACTGCGCCTGCGCGTCGTCGCTCATCAGATTCTGCATCATCGTCCAATAGCCGCTGACCGCCTCTTCGCCCGAAGCGGCATAGGCGCGGCTCATGTTGGCGTGCAGCCCGCTGAACAGGCGACGCTCCAGATCCTCACCCGCCGGCGTCAGGCGCAGCAGGCGCTGGCGGCGGTCCGCCTCGCCCGGGCGCTGTTCGATCAGGCCGTTGTCGATCAGCGCGCCGAGCACGCGGCCCAGCGACTGTTTGGTCACGCCCAAGAGCCCCAGCAATTCGCCTACCGACAGATTGGGTCGCCGCCCGACGAAATACAGGCAGCGATGATGCGCCCGGCCCAGCCCCATGGCGGTCAGTTCGGCATCGGAATGGCGCAGGTGCGATTTGTGCGCAAACAGCAACAGGTCCATCCCCCCACGGATCACGTCGTCGCGCAGAAACTGGGCGGGGGGCGGCTTGATCGGTTCCGGCATAATGCGTGGTTCGTCCCTCGGTTCACGACGAGCTTGTCGTTGCTGTCATGACGACACGGAACGTCAGCATCCTCACCCGAAATTGGCGGATACTGTCCAAAAAAAATGCAATCAATTGCTCATTCTGGCAGATTAGGTCTGTGACGGAGTACAAACCTACTCATCCGGGCATCGTGCCGGGGCGCAGATAGGCGAACATGTGCCCGACATAATCTGCCTTGCCCAGCGCCGCGCCCTCGGCCCGCAGGATCGCATAGGCGGTCATGACATGGAAATAGAACTGCGGGATCGCCCAGTCGCGGGCATATTGCTCGGCACTGAGATCGAAGATCATGCCCTGCGGCAGCGCATGCGCAATGGCGCGCGCCGGATCGACCGCCGGCATCGCCCCCGCCGCCCCCTCGACCATCGCGATCGTCTCGGCGATCCGCGCCTGCGCGTCGGCCAGCGTCCCCGGCGCCTCGGCCGCGCCGCGTCCCTCGGCGAGCAACGTCTGCACCGCATCGGGCAGCGGCGTGTCGCGCAGCCGGGCGACGCCCTCATAGGCCTGCACGCAGGCGAAGCGCACTTGCGTCGCCAACGGGAACATGTCCGGCGCCAGCCGCGCAGTCAGCAGCCCATCCCCACCATCCTCCCGCCCCGCGCCCGCCTTTTCGAGCCACGACGACAGCGCGCGCAGCATCTGGGCATAGGTCGGCAGCAACAGGTCGGGGAGGGTCATCGGATAGCGCCTCGATAGCGAACGGGATGGCCGATCGTCTAACCCGCTCACCGGGCCGGCGCCAATCGCCCCTTCGACCGTCATGCGCCTCCAGCACCACGACAGTCCGGTGTCACGCCAAGGCGCGGAGGGTTTCGCGACAAGGCGAAGCCAATCACTTACCCAACAGGACGGATCGACATTCCTTCACGCGAAGACGCGAAGACGCAAAGGCAAGACCGTTCACGCGGAGGCGCCCAGGACGCGGAGGTGTCTCGTGCGCCGCGGCGCACTGTTCTTATCTCGGCCGGAGGAAAACAGCCCACCGACGCGGCAGGCGCACCCCCTCTGCGTCCTCCGCGCCTCCGCGTGAACAACCCTCTTCTTCTTCGCGTCTTCGCGTGAACCACCAACACGATGCATGGCGATCCGGCGCAGCGAGACTGCGGACCCGCCGACGCCGCGCGGCCCCGCCGCCATCGCGCGTCTGTCCTACACGCCGCCGATCCGCTATGACGGCGGCATGTTCGACCGTCGCTTTGCCGCCCCCGTGCCCCTCCGGCACCGGGCCGGTGGGCGATTTCGACATCGACGTACCGTCCACTTCGTCCACTTCCGCGGCCGAATCGCCGCGAATCGGCACGCCGCCGCCGCGTTCGCACGCCGATAGCCCAGCCGCACCACGCCCAAGAAAACCCGCCGTTGCCCCGTCGCGCCCACGCCGCTACCCAGCCGCCATGCGCTACGTCAGCACCCGCGGGGCCGCCCCCGCCCTCGATTTCCGCGACGTCACCCTCGCCGGTCTGGCGTCGGACGGCGGCCTGTACCTGCCCGACGCGTGGCCGAGCTTCACGCGCGAGCAGATCGCGAACCTCGCTGGCCTGTCCTATGTCGACACGGCGGTCGCGGTGATGACGCCCTTCATCGGCGACGCGCTGACGCCCGCCGAGCTGAAAGAGCTCTGCACTCAGGCCTATGGCCGTTTCGCGCATGCCGCGGTCACGCCGCTCGTCCAGCTCGACCACGATCAGTGGCTGCTCGAACTGTTCCACGGCCCGACGCTGGCGTTCAAGGACGTGGCCTTGCAACTGCTCGGCCTGCTGTTCGAACGCTTCCTCAAGGGCAGCAACGACCATCTTACCATCGTCGGCGCGACCAGCGGCGACACCGGATCCGCGGCGATCGATGCGCTGGCGGGGCGTGCCGGGGTCGATATCTTCATGCTCCACCCGCAGGGCCGGGTCAGCGACGTGCAGCGGCGCCAGATGACGACGGTGCTCGCCCCCAACGTCCATAACATCGCGATCAATGGCGACTTCGACACCGCGCAGGCGCTGGTGAAGGCGATGTTCAACGACCCCGGTTTCTCCGGGCGTTTCCATCTGTCCGCGGTCAATTCGATCAACTGGGCGCGGCTGATGGCGCAGGTTGTCTATTATTTCTACGCCGCGGTCCGCCTCGGCGCGCCGGATCGTGCCGTCGCCTTCTCAGTGCCGACCGGTAATTTCGGCGACGTCTTTGCCGGCTATGTCGCGGCGAAGATGGGCCTGCCGATCGCCAAGTTGATCGTCGCGACCAACGTCAACGACATCCTGCACCGCGCACTGTCGGCGGGCGATTACAGCAAGGGCATCGTCCAGCAGACGCCGACCCCGTCGATGGACATTCAGGTCAGCTCCAATTTCGAACGCCTGCTGTTCGACCTCGGCGGGCGCGACGGCGTCGCGCTGGCCGACCAGATGCGTGGCTTCGAATCGAGCGGCGCGATGCGGCTCAGCAATGCGCAGCAGACCGGTGCCTCGCTGTTCGCCAGCGCTCGCGTCGACCTGGACGACATGACGCTGGCGATGCGCTGGGCGCATGACGCCGCGGGCCAGATCATCGACCCCCACACCGCCATTGCCCTCGCCGCCGCGCGCGCGCAGGCGGGCGATGCGCCGATGGTGACGCTCGCCACCGCCCACCCCGCCAAGTTCGGCGATGCGGTGGAGCGTGCGACCGGCCAGCGCCCCGCACTGCCGGCGCGTGTCGGCGACCTGTTCGATCGCGAAGAGCGTTGCGCCCACCTGCCCGGCACGTTCGAGGCGGTGACGGCCTATATCGCCGAGCGGGCGCGCCCCCGCGCATGACGCTCCACACGCTGATCGGCGAACCCTGGGCCGACTATGGCCTGGTCGATTCGGGCCATGGCCGAAAGCTGGAGCGCTACGGCCGCTTCCGCTTCATCCGCCCCGAACCGCAGGCGATGTGGGCGCCCGCGTCAGAGAATTGGAAGGCGCAGGGCGAGTTCCTGCCCGCCAGCGACGAGGATGGCGGCGGCCGCTGGGTCTTCGCCGAACCCGTGCCGCGCGAAGGCTGGCCGTTGAAGTGGAACGAGGTGCGCTTCACCGCGCAGACCACGCCCTTCCGCCACTTGGGCTTCTTCCCCGACATGGCGCCGGTGTGGAGCTGGATGCGCGAACAGGTCGCGGACATGGACCAGCCCGAATGCATGAACCTGTTCGGCTATACCGGCGTCGGCACGCTCGCGATGGCGACCGCGGGTGCGAAGATGGTGCACGTCGACGCCTCCAAGAAATCGGTCGAGGCCGCCCGCGCCAATGCGGCCTTGTCGGGGATGAGCGATGCGCCGGTCCGCTGGATCATCGACGATGCGGCGAAATTCGTCGCGCGCGAGGTGCGCCGCAACCGCCGCTACGACGGCATCCTGCTCGATCCGCCCAAATACGGCCGCGGGCCGGAGGGCGAAGTGTGGCGGCTTGAGGAAGACCTGCCCCGCCTGCTCGCCGATTGCCGCCGCCTGCTCGATGCCGACAGCCGCTTTCTGTTCCTCACCGTCTACGCGGTCCGCATGTCGGCGCTGGCGCTGCAGGAACTGATGCGCCAGCTGTTCGCCGATCTGCCCGGCAAGGTGGAAGCGGGCGAGCTCGGCGTGCGCGAAGAGGCCCGCGGCCTGACGCTGCCGACCGCAATCTGGGCGCGCTGGAGCCGGTAGACCTCGCTTCACCGGCCGAAATGCGTCGCCCCATCGCCATGGTGCGACGCAGCAAGAAAACGTAACGGAACGCTCGTCGATCAGAAGACTTGATGTGCCTATATCTCGGCTTCGGCAGACAGAGAGGCTTATCATGCAGCTTGACGACGATATCGCCAAGACCAACACCGACGACAGCCCTCCCAATCCGCTGTGGGGCAGACTAGCGCTGCTGATGTTCGGCCTGACGGTACTGGCATTTCTGACCGCGATCGACCGTCCCGAATGGTTTCACTTGAAACCGGCGACCGGAACTGCGGCCGCGATGGTCTATGCATCGGACAACAACCAGGGCTGATCTTGCCTTAGTCCATCCCTGCCCGGATCGCCGCGGCGGCGATCCAGGGGGCGCCCGCCGTCAGCAACAGGCTGACCGCGCCGAGCAGTTTCAGCGCCCCCACCCCAGTGTCGAGCGATCCCGCGCCGAAAATCAGCAGCGGGATCGCAAGCGGCAGCATGACGAGGCCTGCGACCCCACCCCCTCCGCGCAGGCCCGTCACCAACGCCGATGTCGCGACCGCCAGAGCGGCGAGGCCCGGCGTCCCCACCAGCAACCCCGCCTCGACGCGCAGCAGGGTCGCCGCCGGCAGATCGAACAGACCGGCCGCGATCACCGCCGCCAGCATCAACGGCGGCGCGAAGCCCAGCCAGTGCGCGACCGTCTTGGCGAAGGCGACCAGCGCCAGCGGCACGCCCCGCACCGCATATTGATCGATCACCCCCGCCTCGACGTCGGGCGCAACCAGCCGTTCCACCGGCAGCAGCGCCGCGAGCAGTGCCGCCGCCCAGATCACGCCGCCGCCGATCCGCCCGATCAGCGCCGCATCCGGCCCGACCGCAAAGGGAAACAGCGTCGCGACGAGCAGGAAGAAGGCGACCGGCCACAGCAACCCGCCGCCCGTCCACGCCCTCCGCAGGTCGCGCAGGATCATCGCAGACACACGCATCAGCCCAGCGCCAGCATCTGCGCGCCCGGCAGCGCCAGCGGCAGATGCGTCGCCACCACCGCAATGCCGCCCTTCGCGCGATGGTCAGCGACCGCCGCCTCCAGCAATGTGACCCCCGCCGCATCCAGTCCGTTCGCCGGCTCATCCAGCAGCCAGATCGGCGCCTCGGCTCCGATGACCCGCGCCAATCCCGCGCGGCGCCGCTGCCCGGTCGACAACAGCCGCACCGGCACCGCCGCCGCCTCGGCCAGCCCGACCGCCGCCAGCGCCGCCTCCGCCCGCGCGCCGATCCAATAGCGCAGCGCCAGCGCCAGCGGCCGCTCCGGGTCCAGCGCATGCGCCTCGCTCAATAAGGCGACGTCGCCCTCGCGCGTCACCGCGCCCTCGACGGGCCGCAGCAGGCCGGCAGCGATGCGGATCAGGCTCGACTTGCCGACGCCATTGGGTCCGGTGACGCACAAGGCCCCGCCCGCCGCCAGCGCAAAGCCGATCCCCGCAAACAGCAGCCGCCCGCCGCGCTGACAGCCGACATCCTCGAACCACAGGACGCTCAATCCGCGGCCGCCTCTTCCAGCGCATGCATATCGTCGTCGGACAGGCCGAAATGATGGCCGATCTCATGGATCGTCACATGGCGGACGAGATCGTCGAGCCGCACGCCCGTCTCCACCCATTCGGCCAGGATCGCCTGCCGATACAGATGGATGCGATCGGGCAGCGCCCCCGATTCCATCGACGATTTCTCGCCGATCGGTCGGCCGTGATACAGGCCGGTCAGATCGAGCGGGTGGTCGAGGCCGAGCGCGGCGAGCGTCTCGCCATCCGCCTCCTCCTCGACGATCAGGACGACATCGCCCAGATGCTGCGCGAACGCCGCGGGCAGCCGCGCGATCGTGTCGCGGGCGATCCCCTCGATCGCGTCGGCGTCCGGCGCCGCGCCAAAAGCATCTTGCCTATAAGATTCTTGCAGCGCCATGATATCGGCCATACCCCGGCGCCACGCCCTCCAGCAAGGAAGACCGGATGATCGAGGCTCTCAGCGAAACCGACCGCGCCGATGCGCTCGATGGCCTGCCCGAATGGGATTATGACGAGGCTCGCGACGCGATCACGCGCAGCCTGGTGTTCGCCGATTTCGTCGAGGCGTTCGGCTTCATGACGCAGGTCGCGCTGATGGCGGAAAAGGCGAACCACCATCCCGAATGGAAGAACGTCTACAACCGCGTCGAAATCCTGCTGACCACCCATGACGCCGGCGGCCTCAGCCACCGCGACATCGACATGGCCGAGGCGATCGACGCGATCGTCGACGAATAGCCGCAACGCATTTCCCACCCTCCGTCACCCCGGCCGAAGAGCCGGGGTCCCGCTTCTTCTATCACGCGGTGAAAAGCGGGACCTCGGGTCAAGCCCGGGGTGACGGAAAGGATGCGCAGCGCGCTACCGCAACCGTCAGCGCATCGACCGCCGCATCCGCTTGCGCAGCGATCCCGGCATCCAGCGCGCGGCGAAGCGCATCCTTTCCGCGGTTTTGCCGACATAGGTGTGGACCGCGTCGCCATGTACCGCCTTCCATGCGGCTTCCGCGACCACGTCGACTGGCGTCAGCTCCAGCCCCGCGCCGGTCACACTCTCGCGGATGGTGCGGTTGCTGCCCGAGGATACGCCGTTCAGCAGCGGCGTTTCGATGAAGCTCGGCAACAGGCAGCGCACCTTGATGCCCTCTGCCGACCATTCGCCGTCCAGCGCCTCGCTCAGTCCTCGCACCCCGAACTTGGTCGCCGAATAGGTCGCAAGGCCCGACGAGCCATAGATGCCCGACGCCGACGAAGTGTTGAGCAGCACCGATCCCGGCGTCCGTGCCAGATAGGCATGGCCGATCCGCGCGCCGTTGAGCACGCCAGTGAAGTTGATCGCCACCGTCCGGTCGATCTCGTCGAAGCTCGCCGTCGCGATCGGCCCGCCCGTGCCGATGCCGGCATTGTTGAACAAGACGTCGAGCCGCCCACCGCTGACGCGCGTGAAGCCGTCGAGGTTCGCCGTCCACGCATCGCGATCGCGCACGTCCATCACATAGCTCTGGTGCCCCTCGCCCGGCAGCGCCGCCAGCGTCTCGGCAAGGCCGCCCGCATTGACGTCGGCCACGCCGACCAGCCAGCCGCGGCTCGCGAACAGCCGCCCGACCGCGCGGCCGATACCCGATCCGCCACCGGTGATGAAGATCGCCTTCCGCTCGCCCATCTCGCTCTCCCTATTGGACTTTGCATCAGGCATCCCGCATCGTCGGCCCCGATGCCAGCAGAATCGCTCCGCTTCGATGCCGTGACCAAGAGGTTCGACGACACGGTCGCGGTCGATGGCGTTTCGGCGACGATCCCCGCGGGTCAATTCGTCGCGCTCGTCGGCGCCTCCGGGTCCGGCAAGTCGACCTTGCTCAAGACGGTCAACCGTCTGGTCGAGCCGAGCGACGGCCGCGTCCTGATCGACGATGCCGACGTCGCCACCCGAGCCGCGCCGGCGCTGCGACGGAGCATCGGCTATGTCTTCCAGTCGATCGGCCTGTTCCCGCACATGACCGTCGCGGAGAATATCGCGATCGGCCCGCGCATCGCCGGCGGACCGCCCGTCGACGTGCCCGCGCTGCTCGACCTCGTCGCCTTGCCGCGCGAACTCGCCGGCCGCAGGCCCGACGCACTGTCGGGCGGCCAGCGACAGCGCGTCGCCATCGCCCGTGCCCTTGCGCCGGGTGCCAAATTGCTGCTGCTCGACGAAGCGTTCGGCGCGCTCGACCCGGTGACGCGCGATGCGCTGGGGCAGGAAATCCGCGCGCTGCACGATCGGCTCGGCCTCACCACGATCCTCGTCACGCACGACATGGCCGAAGCCTTGCTGCTCGCCGACCGCGTGCTGGTCATGCAGGCAGGCAGGCTCGTCGCGGATGCCACCCCCGCACAGCTGCTGCGCGGCGAAGGCGGCGAGACCGCGCAGGCGCTGGTCGCGGTGCCGCGCGATCAGGCCGAACGGCTGCGCGAGATGGCACGATGAACGCCCTCGTCGCCGCGCTCGGCCGCTTGCCGCCGCTGCTCGCCCAGCACGTCCTGCTGTCGGCCGCGGCGCTGGCGCTCGGCATCGCAATCAGCCTGCCGCTCGCCATCCTCGCCGCGCGCCGTCCACGGATCGGCACCGCGATCCTGGGGATTGCCAGCCTGATCCAGACGATCCCGGCGCTGGCGCTGCTTGCGCTCTTCTACCCGTTGCTGCTGTGGCTGTCGGGGGTGGTCGGCGGCGGTATCCCGGCGCTCGGCTTCCTGCCGTCGCTGATCGCGCTGACGCTCTATGCGCTGCTGCCGATCATCCGCAACGGCGTCGCTGGCCTCGTCGGCATCGACCCCGCTGTTACCCAGGCGGCGGATGCGGTCGGCATGACGCCCGCGCAAAAGCTGCGCCTGGTCGAAGCGCCGCTCGCGCTGCCGGTGCTGGTCGCCGGCATCCGCACCGCCGCGGTATGGACGATCGGCGCGGCGACGCTCTCGACGACGGTCGGCCAGCCCAGCCTCGGCGACATGATCTTCGCGGGTCTGCAGACGCAGAACTGGGCGCTGGTGCTGGCGGGCTGCATCGCCGCCGCCGGGCTGGCGCTCGTCACCGACGCGCTCATCGGCCTGATCGAGCGCGGCATCGCGCACCGCCGCCGGCCACTGTGGATCGGCGCTTTGATCGCGCTCGTCGCCGGCCTCGCGCTCGCCACCGCGCCGCTGTGGCAGCGCAATGACACGAAGGTCGTGACGATCGGGGCCAAGAACTTCTCCGAGCAATATATTCTTGCCCGGCTGATCGGTGATCGGTTGACCCGCGCCGGCTATAGCGTCCGCTATCGCGACGGCCTCGGCTCGGCGGTCGTCTATGGCGCGCTTTACGGCAACGATGTCGACGTCTACGTCGATTATGCCGGCACGCTGTGGAACGGCCAGATGCACCGCAGCGACGTGCCCGATCGCCGCGCAATGGTAGCTGCAATCGGTCGCTGGGCACAGGCCAGCAGCGGCGTACGCCTGGTCGGCCCCTTGGGTTTCGAAAACGCTTATGCCTTCGCGATGCGGGGAGCGGACGCCAAGGCGCGGGGGATCACCACCCTGACCGGCCTCGTCGCCGCCGCGCCCGCGCTCAAGCTCGGCAGCGACCTCGAATTCCTCGAACGGCCCGAATGGGCGGCGGTGCGCCGCGCCTACCCGCTGCACTTCGCTGCGGCAAAATCCTACGCGCCGACCTTCATGTACCGCGCGCTCGCCAGCGGCGAGGCGGACGTCATCTCCGCCTTCTCCTCGGATGGCCGGATCGCCGCGGACGGGCTGACCGTCCTTACCGACCCGAAGCACGCCATCCCCAGCTACGACGCGCTGCTGCTCGTCGCCCCGCGCCGCGCGAAGGACGCCGCGTTCGTCGCGGCGCTCCAGCCGCTGGTCGGCCGCATCCCAGTGACCGCGATGCGCGAGGCCAATTATCGCGTCGACCGCGACGCCGACAAGCAGACCCCCGACCAGGCGGCGGACTGGCTCGCCCGCCGGCTGGGCCTTTAGAAGAACAGCTTGCGCAACGACAGCCGCACCGTCCGCCCGATCGGGTCCTGATAATCGGGCTGGTAGCTGATCGGCGTCACCCCGGTCGCATCGGTCACGCGCTGGCGACTGTTGAAGATGTTGCTGACCGAGAAGGTGACGCGCGTACCGCGGATCCAGGGATGCGCCTTCACCAGGCTGAGCTGCTGTCCCAGATCGGCAAAGATACGCAGGTCTGCGGTTGCGAGGCCCGAGAAGTTGAGCGTCTGCGGGTTCGCCGCGGTGCCGCCGTTCACCCGCGTGCCGGTGGCGTAATTGGCCGACAGGCGCACGCCGATGCCGTTGTTGGAATAGCCGGCTTGCCCCTGGAATTCGTGACGCGACTGGCCACCGTTCGACCCAAGCGTATCGCCGTTGAGCAGGTCGAGCACCGGTCCGCCGTTGGCGATCGTCCGCCGTTCGACCAGATGCCAGGTGTGATAGAAGGCGAATTGGACGCGACCGCCACCGGCGCCGCCACGTCCCCCGAAACCACCACCGCCGAAGCCGCGGCCTCCGCCGCCCGGACCACCGAAGCCGCCGCGCGGCCGGTCGCCACCATCGGCTTGCTGGTTCGGGCGCGCTGCAGAACCGTCACCCGCCTGCCCGCTGGTCCCCTGCGTCGCAGCCTGGTCGCCGCCCCGCCGGTGGGGCACCTGCGCCCGCACCCGGACCGGCGCCGTCACCGCCGCCGCCGCGCCGCCGGCCGTCCGCACCTGGGAAACGCAGGCCGGCGAACGGATTGGGTCCGGTGCCGGCGCGGAAGGCCTCGATCTGCTTCTGAACCTTCGACTTGATCGGCTTGGAGAAATTGATCCCCCAGCGGAATTCCGAGCTTTCGGATCGGGCGAAGTTGATCGGCCGCGTGTCGAGCCGGGTCAGCTCGCCGTCCGCATCGCGGGTGAAGCGATCGGGGAAGGCCGCCTCAATCACCGCGGTCGGCGACGGGAAGCCCTGGATCGGGTTGCGCGTATCCTGCTTCGTATAATTGCCGATGATCGTCAGGTCGGTCTGGTCGAGCGGCCGGAGCGTCACGCCCAGCTTCGTCACCCGCCGGCTGCTGTCGCGCAAGGCCGGGTTGCCGCCGCTGATCGTCGTGACCGTCACCGTCTCGCCCTGCACATAGTCGAAGACGCGCACGTTCGGCGTCACGACCGTCGGGTTGCCCAGCTGCTGCGCGGTCGGCGCGACGTCCTGCTGGTTGATCGACCCGATGACGCGGATCGCGTTGATCGGCGCCCAGTTCACGCCATAGCCATAGGCGGTCAGCGTGCCGAAGTCGGACAGCTGATTGACCGCCGCATTGCCGTTGATCGACAGATTGCCGAGGAACGGCAGCACCGCGCGCGATTTGCTGGCGATCGGCAGGTCGATGTTGACGCGCGCATTCGCCTGGTCGCGCGAGACCCGGCCACCACTGACCAGGCCGGCGCGCAGCGAGTTGCTGGTGAACTGGCTGGTCTGCGCGCCGACGCGCACCGCCGTCGTCACGTCGCCCGCTGGCAGCGTGAACAACGGCCCGTTGACCAGAGCCTCCAGATCGCCGGCATTGGACACCGAATGCGCGCGGTTGGTGCCGCGGCCGGCGACCGTGTCACCGATCGTGCGCGTATCGGCGCGGTCGAACGATCCCGTCACCGTCCACAGCCAGCGCGGGCTGAGGCGCCCGTTGAAGCTGGAGCCGAGGTGTCCGGTGACACCGTTGGTCTGCTGGCGCAGCGGATCGACGCCGATCGGCGCGCCCGTGCCGTCGAGCGGCAGGCCGAACTGGCCGGTGCTCTGCGTCGCGGCGATCTCGCCGTTGATCGAGGCGTTGATGTCGTCGCCGATCGTCTTGGCATAGGTGGCGTTGGTGCCGAAGCTGCGGCTGAACGGCACCAATGTGCGATACGGCCGCTGGTCGAAGTTGTTGGTCTGGCCTTCGGTCGACGCGGCGGTGATGTCGCGCTCCGATTCGGTCAGCGCCGACGTCTGCTGATATTTGCTGTGGATGTTCAGCCGCGCGCCCTGCCGGATGGTCAGCAGGTCCAATTCGCCCTGCGGCGTGTTGCTGCCGCCTTCGGTCGCGCCCTTGTCGGCCAGCTCGACCGTCGTCGCGCGGAAGCGGCGGCGCAGCACGAAATTCACCACCTTCTGATCGGCGGTATAGCCGTATTTCAGCGCGACCTCTTCGGGCAGGATATCGACGCGCAGGATCGCCTCGGTCGGGATGTCGCGGATTTCCTGGAAGCCCGAAATGCGATGCCCGTCGAGCAGCACCACCGGCGGTCCGCCCGCGCCGCTCTGCGTCTGCGGCCCCAGTTCGGTGAGCAGATCGGACACGCTGCTGACGCCATAACTGCGCACGTCGGCGGGGCTCAGCGTCTGCTCGGCGGGGATGTCGCCGACGACGGAGCCCACCGGCTTGCGGCCGGTAACGACGATATCGCCCTCTTCGCTGTCCTCTTCCGCCGGGGCGGCGGGTGCCGCCGCCGGGGTCGCGGGCGCGGCCTGGACCGTCGCTGCCGCGGGGGCAGGCGTCGTCGGATTTGGCGTCGGAGCGGGCGCGGGGGGCCTGCGCGGGCGCCGGCACCTCTTGCGCCAGCGCCATCGCCGGCCAGCTTGCCGCCACCATCATCGCCGCAACGATCCGCATGATTCGCTTGTCCCTCTTACCCGCCGCCGTCCTTGTGGCGACCGGCCGGCGCGTAAACGCCAATTGTCGCACGAATGTGCCAGAGCGGTGTCCGCGATGTGGGAACGCGCTGCAGGATGCGATCAGGTGTCGAGCGCCAGCGTCACCGCCTCGACCCGGCGCAGCATCTCCATGAACCGCGCGACGTCGTCGGCGGGGGAATTGCGAAAAGATGCGGCTTTCCAGGTCCAGCGCCTTGGGCGCCACCACCGCATACAGGTCGCGCCCCGCATCGGTCAGGTCGAGCAGGTGCGACCGCCGGTCCTCCGGATTGCCGCGCCGGTCGAGCAATCCCCGATCGACCAGCGCGATCGCCGCGCGGCTGACCGTCACCTTGTCCATCCGCGTGGCCCGGCCGATCGCCTGCTGCGTGATGCCGCCCGTTTCCGCGATCACCGCGATCAGCCGCCATTCCGGAATCGTCAGCCCAAACAGCGCCTCATAGGTCCGCGCGATCGAATCGCTGACCAGGTTGGACGTCACCGACAGCCGGTACGGAATAAAATCGGCCAAAACCAACGATGGCGCGGGCGACGAGGCTGGGCATGGGTCGGCCATGCCGCATTCGTATCAGTTGACACCAGTTTGGCAATGTCGCAGGGATTGGTAACGGATGATACCATCTCGGAAGGCCAGACTGATGACCGATGCCGCCCAGACCGACGACCATATCGACGTCAACCCGATGGGGCTCGACGGCTTCGAATTCTGCGAATTCACCTCGCCCGATCCGGATGCGCTGGCCAAGCAGTTCGAGGCATTGGGCTTCGTGCCGGCATCGACGCACAAGACGCGTGCCATCACCCGCTACAAGCAGGGCCGCATCAACCTGCTGATCAACCGCGAAGCGAGCGGCCACGCCGCCGACTTCCGCGCCGCGCACGGCCCGTCGGCGAGCGCGATGGCGTTCCGGGTGCAGGACGCGCGAGGAGCCTATGACGCGGCGATCGCGCGCGGCGCCAAGCCGGCCCCCGCCGGTCAGTCGCTCGACGGCATTCCGGCGTTGGAAGGCATCGGCGGTTCGCTGCTGTACCTCGTCGATCGCCATGGCGCCGACGGCAGCGTCTACGACGACTGGGATCAGGTGCCCGGCGCGGCGGAGGCGGAAGCCGAAAACAACGTCGGCCTCGACCTGCTCGACCATCTGACGCACAACGTGCGCCGCGGCCAGATGCGCACCTGGTCGGCCTTCTACGGCCAGATCTTCGGCTTCGAAGAGCAGAAGTATTTCGACATCAAGGGCAAGGCGACCGGCCTGTTCAGCCAGGCGATGATCGCCCCCGATCGCGCGATCCGCATTCCGCTGAACGAGAGCCAGGACGACAAGAGCCAGATCGAGGAATTCATCCGCGATTACAACGGTGAAGGCATCCAGCACCTCGCACTGACCACCGACGATATCTACACCACCGTCGAAAAGCTGCGGTCACGCGGCGTCAAGCTGCAGGACACGATCGAGACCTATTACGAACTCGTCGACAAGCGCGTCCCCGGCCATGGCGAGGATCTGGAACGCCTACGCCAGAACCGCATCCTGATCGACGGCAACGTCGGGGAAGAGGGCTTGCTGCTCCAGATCTTCACCGAAACGATGGTCGGCCCGATCTTCTTCGAGATCATCCAGCGCAAGGGCAATGAGGGCTTCGGCAACGGCAATTTCCAGGCGCTGTATGAGTCGATTGAACTCGACCAGATCCGTCGCGGAGTCATCACGGTCGACGCCTGACCAAGAACGAAGCTTTAGCTTCGTTCGCGGTGCGGCGCGAAAGCGCCGCCGTCGACCGGCCGGCACGGCAAGCCGGGACATAGGGCCCGGCTTCGCCGGGTCCGACGTCACGGCGGATGGCGGAGCACCAGTCCCTCTCCCATCGGGAGAGGGAGGGAGCCGGCGAAGCCGGCGGAAGGGTGAGGGCGAGGCGCAATGCGGTTGCCGTCCCGCGCCGCCCTCACCCCGCGCTCGCTAACGCGAGCTTGCCCCTCTCCCGGTGGGAGAGGGGATTGGGGGTGGTGGAAACAGGAGAGGACGCCAGAACAATGACCGACCACCACCCCCGCTGCGACTATATCCCCGGCTTCGGCAACCACATTGCGACCGAGGCCGTCCCCGGTGCGCTGCCGATCGGCCGCAATTCGCCGCAGCGCCCCGCCTTCGGCCTCTACGCCGAACAGCTCAGCGGCACCGCCTTCACCGCGCCGCGCCATGAAAATCGCCGCTCGTGGCTGTACCGCATGCGCCCAACCGCGGAGCATCCGCCCTATACCCGCTACGACGGCGCAGAGCGCTTCGCTCCCGGCACCGACGATGCGCCGCTCGCGCCGAACCGCCTGCGCTGGAACCCGGTCGCGGAGTCGCCGCCGGGCACCGACCTGATCGACGGCATGACGACGATGCTCGCCAACCGGCATCCGGCGGACCTCGAAGGCGTCGCGATGCACGTCTACGCCGCCAATGCCGACATGAGCGCCCGCGTCTTCATGGATGCCGATGGCGAATTGCTGTTCGTGCCCCAAGCCGGCCGCCTGCAGCTGTTGACCGAACTCGGTCGCCTCGACGTCGCGCCCGGCCAGATCGCGCTCATCCCCCGTGGTGTCCGCTTCCGCGCGCTACTGCCCGACGGCGCAGCACGCGGCTATGTCTGTGAAAATCACGGCAGCCTGTTCCGCCTGCCCGATCTCGGCCCCATCGGCGCCAACGGCCTCGCCAACCCGCGCGACTTCGAAACGCCGGTCGCGTGGTTCGAGGATCGCGACGAGCCGACCGAGGTGATCCAGAAGTTCATGGGATCGCTGTGGACGATGACGCTCGACCACAGCCCGCTCGACGTGGTGGCCTGGCACGGCAATCTCGCCCCGTGGCGCTACGACCTGTCGCGCTTCAACACGATCAACACGGTCAGCTTCGACCATCCCGATCCGTCGATCTTCACCGTCCTCACCTCACCCAGCGACGTGCCCGGCCGCGCCAATGCGGACTTCGTGATCTTCCCCCCGCGCTGGATGGTGGCGGAGGACACGTTCCGCCCGCCCTGGTTCCACCGCAACGTGATGAGCGAGGCGATGGGCCTGATCACCGGCGCCTATGACGCCAAGGCGGACGGTTTCTCGCCCGGCGGCATTTCGCTACACAATCTGATGGCCGGCCACGGCCCCGATGTCGCGAGCTGGCAGGGCGCATCGGCGGCGGACCTGAAGCCGCACAAGATCGACGGCACGATGGCGTTCATGCTCGAAAGCTGCTGGCCCTATCGCCCGACCCCCTCACGCCCTCGACCACGCCCAGCTCGATTACGACGCGGTGTGGAACGACTTCCCCAAGGCGATGCTGCCATGATCCTGCACGGTTACTGGCGTTCGGGCGCCGCCTATCGCGTGCGGATCGCGCTGGCGCTGAAGGGCGTGGCCTACGAACAGGTCAATCACGACCTGCGCACCGGGGGCCACGCCGATCCCGACTATGCCGCGCTCAACCCGCAGCGGCTGGTGCCCGCGCTGGAGGTCGACGGCCTGATCCTGACGCAGAGCGTCGCGATCCTCGAATGGCTGGAGGATCGCTTCCCCACCCCCGCCCTGCTGCCCGCCGATGCCAACGGCCGCGCCATCGTCCGCGCGATGGTTGCGACGATCGCGACGGACGTTCACCCGCTCCACAATCTGCGCACGCTGAAGGCGCTGCGGCAGGATTTCGGTGCGAGCGATACGCAGGTGAACGCCTGGATGGGGCATTGGATGGGCCTCGGCTTCGCGGCGTTCGAGGCGGTTGCAGAGCGTCACGGCGGCGCCTTCTGCTACGGCGACACCCCAACGCTCGCCGATTGTATCGCCGTCCCCGCGCTCTATTCGGCCGAGCGGTTCGGCGTGGACACCACGCCCTACCCGCGCATGGTCGCCGCCGCCACGCGCACCGCGGACCTGGCGCAGGCCGCCCACCCCAGCCGCCAGCCCGACGCGGACGCGTGACCGAACGCCTCTCCACCACCCCCGCCGGCGTCGCGCTCGCCCCGCTGACCGACATCGCCGACGGCAAGGCGCGCAACTTCGTCCTCCAGATGCGCGCCGGCCGCTTCCACGGCTTCGTCGTGCGGCAGGGCGATGGCGTCGTCGGCTATGTCGATCGCTGCCCGCATGCCGGGGGTGCCACTGACCCAGACGCTCGACGACTATCTCACCCCCGCGGGCGACCTCATCGCCTGCAACTGGCATGGTGCGCTGTTCACGATTGCGGAGGGCCGCTGCGTCGGCGGCCCCCTGCGTCGGCCAGCATCTGACGGCATGGCCCGTCGCCGTCGTCGACGGGATCATCACCACCGCGTGATCCGCGCCCCAATCCATGCTACGCCTCGTTGCTTCGAACCTTGAGCGACGGAGACGGGCATGCAGAGCGCGACACGCTGGACCCTCGGCAGCCTGGTGGGCGGCGCGGCGCTGACGGTCGCCGGCGGCCTCGGGCTCTCCTTATATTCGGATCGGCTCGCACGCGACGCAGAGCGGCAGGTGCCGCCCGACGGCCGCTACATCCGCGTCGATGGCGCGCGGCTGCATTACGTCGACAAGGGCACCGGCCCCGCGATCGTCATGGTCCATGGCCTTGCCGGCCAGCTGCGCAACTTCGGCTATGGCATGCTCGAAATTCTGGCGAAGGACCATCGCGTCATCCTCGTCGATCGTCCCCGGCTCGGGCTATTCGACCGCCGACGAGGATCGCGAACCGAACATCGTCGAACAGGCGGCGATCGTCGCGCGCTTCATCGAGGCTTTGGGGATCGACCGGCCGTTGCTCGTCGGCCATTCGCTGGGCGGCGCCATCGCGCTGGCGCTGGCGCTCGACCATCCGGCGCTGATCCGCGGCCTCGCGCTGATCTGCCCCCTCACCCAGCCGCAGGATGGCGTGCCCGAGGCGTTCCGCAGCCTCGCCGCCATTCCGCCGTCGCTGCGCCGGCTGATGGCGAGCACGATCGCCACGCCATTGAGCCGCCTCACCTCCGAACGGACGCTCGCCGCGGTCTTCGCACCCGAAGCGCCGCCCGCTGACTTCGTCACCCGCGGCGGCGGCGCGCTGTCCGCCCGCCCTGCGGCGATCGCGGCGGCGGCGGCGGACCTGTCGCATGCCGCCAGCGACATCGGCGCGATCGCCGCGCGCTACGGCGACCTTCGCGTACCGCTGTCGATCCTCTACGCGCGCGAGGACCATGTCCTCGACCCCGATCTGCACGGCCACCGCACCGCCGCGTCGATCCCTGGCGCACGGATCGACGTGATCGAGGGCGGCCATATGATCCCCGTCACCCGGCCGGACGAGACCGCCCGCTTCGTCGCGGAGGCGTCGGCGCGCTACGCCTGAAGCGCGCGCAGCCCGGTGCGATAGCGTTCGGCATTGGCGACATAGGTCGCCGCCGACAGCCTGAGACCGGCGATCTCCGTCTCGCTCAGCGGCCGCAGCACCCGCGCCGGGCTGCCGACGATCAATGAGCCGGGCGGGAAGCTCTTGCCCTCCGTCACCAGCGCGCCCGCGCCGACCAGCGAATCGGCACCGATCACCGCGCGGTTGAGCAGCGTCGCGCCCATGCCGATCAGGCAATTGTCGCCGACGGTCGCACCATGGACGATCGCGTGGTGCCCGATCGTTACGCCCTGCCCGATCGTCGTCGGCACGCCGGGATCGGCATGCACCATCGCGCCATCCTGCACGTTGCTGTCCGCCCCGATCGTGATCGGATCGTTGTCGCCGCGCAGCACCGCATTGAACCAGACCGACGCCCGCGCGCCCAGCATCACGCGCCCGATCACCTGCGCGCCCGGCGCGACATAGGCGTCGGCGGCAAGGTGGGGTCGGACATCGTCCAAAGCGTAACAGGTCATCGACATGTCCTTCGCCAGCCATTTTGAGCACACATATCCAAAACGGTTCAGTGCCAGAATGGACGTAGTTTACCGGGCCTTTACCCTTTTCACGCAAAGCGGACCAATCGATTCCGAGAAGCATCGGTGGCCCGGAGGGGGGAGCCGCTTCAGCTCGACGGTCTTGACGAAAAGGAATGCCGACGATGCTGAATTGGTTCGAAAAAAGTGCCCCCATCAGATTGAAGTTCAAGGTCCTGCTGGTGATCCTCGGCCTGTTCACCGCAGGCGGGATCGCCACACCTATCTCGCGGCGCTCGCCGATCCGTCGCAGGGTCCATGTGTATCTCGCCGTCGCCTGCGTGCTGACCGCGCTCACCATGGCGACCGTGTTCGTCGCCGGCAAGCTGATCAGCGATCCCTATGTCGCCACCGTCGTCCGGATGGAGGGGCTGGCCGCGGGCGATCAATCTGACCACGCCGATCGCCAACACCGACTATCGCGACTGCATCGGCCGCATTTTCGCGCGCGATGGAGATTTTTCAAGGCAAACGCCTGAGCGCGTCCAGGCCGGGGCTGCCGCGCAGCAGATCATCGTCGGCTCGCTCGGCGAAGGGCTGACACGCCTTGCCGGCGGCGATCTCAGCTATCGCAATCGACCGCGCCTTCCCAGCCGAATACGAACAGCTCCGCATCGGACTACAACCGCGCGATGGACGCGGTCGCCGAAACGATGAGCGCCGTCACCGACGCCACCAACGGCATCAACAGCGGCGCGATCGATATCCGCCAGGCCTCCGACGATCTGTCGCAGCGCACCGAACAGCAGGCCGCGAGCCTGGAGGAAACCGCCGCGGCGATGGACGAGATCACCTCGACCGTCCGTCAGACGGCCGCCGGGCGCGGTCCCGCGCCAATGGCGTCGGTCGAGGAAGCGCGCGTCGAGGCCGAACAGTCCGGGCGCCGTCGTTGCCCGCGCGGTCGAGGCGATGGGCGGCATCGAACGCTCGTCGAACGAGATTTCGGAAATCATCAGCGTCATCGACAGGCAATCCGCCTTCCAGACCAATCTGCTGGCGCTGAACGCGGGCGTTGCAGGCGGCGCGCGCGGGCGACGCCGGCAAGGGCTTCGCGGTGGTCGCGTCCGAAGTGCGCGCCCTGGCGCAGCGCTCGGGCGGAAAGCGGCCAAGGACGTCAAGACACGCATCAACGCCTCGTCCGAACAGGTCGAAGCGGGCGTCGAAATTGGCTAGCGAGACCGGTCAGGCGCTGCAACGGATCATCGGGTCGCTTCGGCGAGATCAGCAACCTCGTCGGCCAGATCGCCACCGCCCGCCGAACAGCAGGCGACCGGCCTGCAACAGGTCAACACCGCGGTCAGCGAAATGGACGGCGTGACGCAGCAGAACGCCGCGATGGTCGAGGAAGCCACCGCCGCCGCGCGCAGCCTGTCTGCCGAATCGGACGAACTCGCCCGCCATGTCGCGCGCTTCAAGGTGGGCGACGGCGAACCGAAGGCGGCGGTGCCGGCGGTCCACCAGCTGCAAAATCGCGCCGCCGACGCCGGGCGCCGCATCGCCCGTGCCAGCCGCCGCGCCACCGGTGGCGGAGCGGCGGTAGCCGTGGCGCCCAGCGACGACTGGTCCGAATTCTGATCCCGCGATCGGCGGGCCCCTGCCCGCCGGTCTTCTTCCCTCCGGCTTTGATAGAAAGGCGACGCCATGTCGGTTCGATTGAACGACGACCGTTATCGTGTCGTCGCCCGTCCTCCCGCTCCCCGCTTCCCCCGGCGTCATTCGACCCGGATCGGTACGAAACGGCCGAAAATTGCACCCATTCCGGTTGCTCAACCGCTCGTTAAACACGTGTCGCGACAACCCGCGCTTATGGTCCGGGGGGACTTGCCTTTCCGGGCCCTGAGGGAGGGTCTGATGACACTGGAATGGTTCGCCAAACACGCGCCCATCCGCACGAAATTCCGGGTGTTGGCGGGAACGCACGCGACGCTGGGAGGCGTTGCCGTGGCGATCACCGCGCTCACCGCGCTCACCGCGACGGGCGCGCTCGCGATCGGTCCGGCGTTCGACATCGCGGTCATCGCCGCTGCGGTCGCCGGCATCGTTGCGACGACGGTGATGGCCGGTCGCCTTATCTGCACGCCCTATGTCGACACCGTGTTGCGCATGGAGGCGCTGGCCGACGGCGACCTCGATTCGCCGATCGCCTATACCGAGAATCGCGACTGCGTCGGCCGGATGACCACCGCCATGGCGGTCTTCCGCACCAATATGGAAAAGGCGAACACCGCCGAGGCGCAGCGGTGCATGGCCGCCGCGCTCGGCGAAGGGCTCGGCGCGCTGGCGCAGGGCGACCTCACCTTCCGGATCACCGCAGCCTTCCCGGCGGATTTCGAATCGCTGCGCGACGACTTCAATGCGGCGATGGACGCGATCCGCACCGCGATGACCGCGGTCGATCAGGCCGCCACCCGCATCAACCATGGCTCGCAGGGTATTCTCCAGGCGTCGGACGATCTGTCGCAGCGCACCGAGCAGCAGGCCGCGAGCCTGGAGGAAACCGCCGCCGCGATGGACGAGATCACCAAGACGGTCCGACAGGCCGCCACGGGCGCGACGCGCGCCAACGATGTGGTCGCCGCCGCGCAGACCGAGGCCGAACAATCGGGGGCCGTCGTCGCCCGCGCGGTCGAGGCGATGGGCGGCATCGAACGCGCCTCGGCCGAAATCTCCGAGATCATCAGCGTCATCGACGGCATCGCCTTCCAGACCAACCTGCTCGCGCTGAATGCGGGCGTCGAGGCGGCACGCGCCGGCGACGCGGGCAAGGGCTTCGCCGTCGTCGCATCCGAAGTGCGCGCACTCGCGCAGCGCTCGGCCGAGGCGGCCAAGGACGTGAAGACGCGCATCAACGCCTCGTCCGAACAGGTCGATGCCGGCGTCGCTTTGGTCAGCGAAACCGGCCAGGCCTTGCAGCGCCTGATCGGCCGCTTCGGCGAGATCAACGGCCTCGTCGCGCAGATCGCCATCGCCGCCGAACAGCAATCGACCGGCTTGCAGCAGGTCAACACGGCCGTCGGCGAAATGGACAGCGTGACGCAGCAGAATGCCGCCATGGTCGAACAGGCCACCGCCGCCGCCCGGGAACTGTCTGGCGAAGCAAGCGAACTTGCCCGTCAGGTCGCCCACTTCCGCGTCGGCGATACCGATGTCGGTCATGGTGTGCGCGTCGTTAGTCATTCCGTCAGCAATAGTGTGCATCATCTTCAGCAACGCGCCGCCGAAGCGGGCCGTCGCCTCGCCCGTCCTCGGGCCGGCAACGCCGCCGTGGCGATCGCGGACGACGATTGGTCGGCGTTCTGATGCGTCCGCAGCCACTCCGATCGCCGTCGTGCCGTCCGTAGGAAAGTCGAACCCGTATGTCCGTGCCATCGCTTCCGCTTGCCCCCACGCTCGATACCTCGGCGGCCGTGCCGCTGCGCCACGCGCTGCTCGGCCTGATCGAGCGCGGTGAGGCGCTGCGCCTCGACGGGGCGGAGGTCGCGCGGGTCGGCCAGGCCTGCCTCCAGGTGCTGGTCAGCGCCCGCACCACCGCGATCGCACGCGGCCTCGATTTCCGCATCGATCGGCCCAGCGAGGTGCTGGAACGGATGATGATCGTCGCCCGGCTCGACACCGCGCTCGAACCGACCTGCGGCGCCTGAAAGGATTGATGATGAACCTCGACGAGATCCAGCAGATCTTCTTTCAGGAATGCGAGGAAGGTCTCGCGACGATGGAGGCGAGCTTCGCCTCCGTCCGCCAGGGTGGGCACGACACCGAAACGATCAACACGATCTTCCGGTCGGTCCATTCGATCAAGGGCGGCGCGGGCGCGTTCGGGCACGAACGATTGCAGGCGTTCACCCACGAATATGAAACGCTGCTCGACCTGGTGCGCAACGGCACGCTCGATCTGACGTCGGACCTGCTCGGCACGATCGTCGGCGCGTTCGACATGCTGTCCGATCACGTCGCCGCGGCACGCGACGGTGGCGATGCGCCCGCCGACGGCCCCGATGCTTGCGCGCCTCGTTGCCGCCTCGACGCCCGGCGCCGTGGTAGAGGCCGCGCCCGAACCGGTGGCCGCAGCGCCCGCCGCCGCCGCCCCGATCGACGATTTCGACGATCTGTTCGAAATGTGCGAAAGCGTCCCCGAACCGGAAGAAAGCCTCGGCAATCCCGGCGACTGGACGGTTACCTTCGTGCCCGGCACCAACGCGCTCGACAATGGCGGCGACCCGCTGCTGCTGGTGCGCGAGCTGACGCTGCTCGAGGGCGAAGTCCTCGCCGCCGACGTGTCGCGCCTGCCGCTGCTGTCCGAACTACATCCGGAACGCTCGTATCTCGGCTGGACCGCGATCGTGCCGGGCAGCGTCGCCGAAGACGATATCCGCGGCATCTTCGAATTCATCGGCGATTGCGAACTCACCGTCACCCGCATCGGCGAACCCGCCGTGTCGGATGACGATCTGATCGCCGACATGCTTGCCGACGTCATGCCGGCCGCGCCCGCATCGGTCCCGGTCGAGGAAATCCTGCCGGTCGCCGCGCCCGTGCCCGCCGCCCCAACGCCCGCTCCGGTGGCCGCGGCGCCCGAACCGGCGCCTGCGCCGATCGCGGCCCCCGCGCCGGCGGCGCCCGCCCCGGTTGCGACGGTCCTGCCCGCCGAACCCGCCGCGCCGCGCCCCGCGGCCGCGCCGCCCGCGCAGACGATCCGCGTCGACCTCGACAAGCTCGACCGCCTCGTCAACCTCGTCGGCGAGCTGGTCATCACCCAGGCGATGCTGGCGCAGCGCCTGTCCGAACACGGCGCCGGCGGCATCAGCGAATTGACCGACCTCGATCACCTGACGCGCGAGCTGCAGGAATCGACGATGGCGATCCGCGCGCAGCCGATGAAGACCGTCTTCAGCCGCGTGCCACGCATCATCCGCGAGCTGGAGGTCGAAACCGGCAAGCGCGTCCGCCTCGACATCGTCGGTGAGATGACGGAGGTCGACAAGACCGTCGTCGAGCGCATCGGCGAACCGCTGACCCACCTGATCCGCAACGCGGTCGACCACGGCCTCGAAACGCCGGCCGATCGCCTCGCCGCGGGCAAGCCGGAGGAAGGCGTCGTCACGCTGTCGGCCGCGCATCATTCGGGCCGCATCGTCATCACCGTCGCCGACGACGGCCGCGGCATCGACCGCAAGCGCGTGCGCGCCAAGGCGATCGAGCGCGGCATCATCACCGCAGACGCGATCCTGAACGAGGAAGAGATCGACAATCTGATCTTCGCCCCCGGCTTCTCGACTGCGGCGACCGTCTCCAACATCTCCGGCCGCGGCGTCGGCATGGACGTGGTGCGCAAGAATGTGCAGGCGCTGGGCGGGCGGATCGGCATCACCTCGACGCTGGGCTCGGGGTCGACCTTCGCGCTGTCGCTGCCGCTGACGCTGGCGGTGCTCGACGGCATGATCGTCACCGTCGGCGACCAGACCTTCGTCATCCCGCTGGGCCATATCGTCGAGAGCCTGCGCCCCGACGAAGACGGCGTGAAGGTGCTCGGCCCGACCGCCTCGCTGCTCGACGTGCGTGGCTCCTACGTGCCGGTGCACCGCGTCGCCGAACAGCTCGGCATCCACGGCGCGCAGACCAATCCTGAGGATGCGGTGCTGATCGTGGTCGAATCCGATCACGGCCAGGCGGTGCTGATGGTCGATTCGATCCAGGACCAGCGCCAGGTCGTCGTGAAGAGCCTCGAGGCGAATTATGAAGCCATCCCCGGCCTTGCCGGTGCCACCATCCTGGGCGACGGCCGCGTCGCGCTGATCCTCGACGTCGATGCGCTGATCTCGCGCTGGCGCCGTGACCCGCGCCACACCACGCCGCCGCACGCGCCGCTGAGCCTTGCCGCATGAGCGCCGCCGCCGCGACACTCGTCGGACAGCGACCGACCGAATTCCGGTTCGAGGTTGCCGATCATCAGGCGATCAGCGAATTCGTGTACGAGGCGGCGGGCATCCTGCTGCCGCCGAACAAGATGCAGCTCGTCTATGGCCGGCTGGCACCGCGGGTGCGCGCCTGCGGGCTGACGACCTTCGCCCAATATGTCGCGCTGATCGGCACCGATCCGGTCGAACGCACGCAGGCGCTGGATGCGCTGACCACGAACCACACCAGCTTCTTCCGTGAATCGCATCACTTCGATCACTTCATGGAGCATTGCTGGCCCGCGCTCGACGCGCGGCTGACGACGCGCGGCAAGGTGCGCCTATGGTCGGCGGCCTGCTCCAGTGGCGAGGAACCCTATTCGCTGCTGATGGCGATCTTCGGCCAGGAACGCGGCAACGGCCAGCGCCTCGCGCGCACCGATCTGCGCGTGCTGGCGACCGACCTGTCGACTGAGATCCTCGCCGCGGCCAAGGCCGGCCGCTACACCTTGGATACCGCATCGGGCGTGCCGCAGTCGCTGCGCTCGATCTGGATGACGCGCGACGGCAATCAGGCGGAGGTTCATCCGCTGATCCGCGAGCGCGTCGCCTTCCGCAAGCTCAACCTGCTCGAAAACTGGCCGATGAAGGGGCAGTTCGACGCGATCTTTTGCCGCAACGTCATGATCTACTTCGACGAACCGACCAAGGAACGCCTGCAGACCCGGCTTGCCAACCACCTCGTTCCCGGCGGATTCCTGTACATCGGGCATTCCGAGCGGCTCTCCAACTCGGTCGCGCCACGCTTCGCCTGCGTCGGCCGCACCACCTTTCAGAAAGTGACGGCATGACGGTCCGCGCTCTAGTGGTCGATGATTCGCCGACGATGCGCGCGATGGTGTCGCACAGCCTGTCGCAGGATCCGGATATCGAGGTCGTCGGCACCGCCGACGGGCCGATGACCGCGCGCGAGATGATTAAGTCGCTCAACCCCGACGTCATCACGCTCGATATCGAGATGCCGGGGATGAACGGCCTCGACTTCCTCGAAAAGATCATGCGCCTGCGCCCCATGCCCGTCGTCATGCTGTCGACGCTGACCGGCAAGGGCGCGGAAGCGACAATCCGCGCGCTCGAACTGGGGGCGTTCGATTGCTACGAAAAGCCCAAGCAGGCGTTCGGCGGCGGCCTCGGCAACGATCTGACGCGGCTGGTCAAGGCGGCGGCGAAGAGCCGCGTCCGCCCCCGCTTCCAGGCGGCACCGGTCCAGCGCGCCCCCGCCGCCGATTACGTACCGCGCCAGGACGCGATGATCGCGATCGGATCGTCGACCGGCGGCGTCGAGACGCTGATCGAGCTGCTCGGCGGCTTCCCGGTCAATTGTCCGCCGACGGTCATCGTCCAGCACATGCCCGAAAGCTACGTGCCGACCTTCGCCGCGCGGCTCGACCGCCTGTCGGCGCCGCACGTCAGCGTCGCGCGCCCCGGCGCGCCGCTGGAGGTCGGGCATGTCTATGTCGCACCCGGCGGCGCCTATCATACCGAGATCACCGGCGGGACCCTGCGCCGCTGCCGCCTGGTCGAGGACGAGAAGATGAGCGGCCACCGCCCCTCGGTCGACCGGCTGTTCCATTCGGTCGCGCGCTGGGCCGGTGCATCCGCGGTCGGCGCGATCCTGACCGGCATGGGCGCCGACGGCGCGCAGGGCCTGAAGGCGATGCGCGACAAGGGCGCGATGACGATCGGCCAGGATGCCGACAGCTGCGTCGTCTACGGCATGCCCGCCGCGGCGTTCCAGATGGGCGCGGTGACCGCGCAGCTGCCGCTGTCGAAGATCGCGGCGCGACTGATGGCGGAGTGCCGTGCATGACCCCATTGTCGAACCTTCCCCGCGCCTCCGACGGCCTGCGCCGGATCAACATCCTGCAGGGCGAAACCAAGGTGTCCGACGACGCCGGCGTCGTGCTGACGACCGTGCTCGGCAGCTGCATCTCGGCCTGCCTCTACGATCCGATCGCCAAGGTCGGCGGCCTCAACCACTTCCTGCTCGCCGAGCCGGGCAGCGGTGAGACCGACGTGCGCTCGCTGCAACGCTACGGCGTCTACGCGATGGAAGTGCTGATCAACGCGATGATGTCGATGGGCGCGACGCGCTCGAACCTGAAGGCGCGCATCTACGGCGGCGCGAGCCTGCGCGACGGGTTCCGCGATATCGGCGCGACCAACGCGCTGTTCGCCCGCCGCTTTCTGCGCGACGAACGCATCGCGCTGGTCGGTGAGGACGTCGGCGGCCATGGCGCGCGCCGGATCGAATTCCGTCCGACGCTGGGCCTTGCCCGCTGCCGCATCGCCACCGATCGCCCGGTCGAAAAACCGCGCGTCGCCGCTCCCGCTCCCGTCATCGCCGATGCCGTCGGCGATGTGGAATTCTTCTGATGAACCCCCTCCCCCAAAAAGGAACTGCCGTGTCCAGCATGATCATGACCGTGGACGATTCGCCCAGTATGCGGATGCTGCTGAAGGCAGCGCTGACCGACATGGGCTACAACGTCCTCGAGGCCGAAGACGGCGTCGATGCGCTCGAACGGCTCGGTGGCGCCTGTTCGTCGGGCAACGGTCCCGACCTGCTCATCACCGACATCAACATGCCGCGTCTCGATGGCTTCGGCCTGATCGAGAAGGTGCGCGAACAGGACCGGCATCGCAACCTGCCGATCCTGGTGCTCACCACGGAAAGCTCGGATGAAAAGAAGCAGCGCGCGCGCTCGGCGGGCGCTACAGGTTGGATCGTCAAGCCGTTCCATCCCGACAAGCTCGCTGCGGCGATCCGCCGCGTCCTGCACTGATTTGCAACAGGAATAACATCATGTCCCGTCAGCTCATCACCTTCCAGATCGGCGAACAGGTTCTCGGCGTCGACATCATGGCGATTCGCGAAATCCGCGCTTGGTCGCCGGCCACGCCGCTGCCCAACGTGCCCGCCCATGTGCGCGGTGTCGTCAACCTGCGCGGCGTCGTGCTGCCCGTGCTCGATCTCAGCCATCGCCTGGGCTGGGGCTCCACCGATCCGTCGTCGCGCCACGTCATCATCGTCGTGCGGATCGGCGAACAGTTGCAGGGACTTATCGTCGACGCCGTCAACGATATCGTCAGCATTCCTGACGATGGTATGCAGCCGCTGCCCGATATCGGCGAAACGCCCGCCGCCCAATTCCTTGAAGGACTGGCGACGATCGATCAGCGGCTGATCCTCGTGCTCGCGCTGGAGCGGCTGGTCGATAGCTCGGCTTCGCTCTCCGACGCTGCCTGAACGATCACTCTCCGTCTTCTCGTTACCCAAGGATAACAGGCATGGCCGCCGCCCCGGTTAAAGTTCTCGTCGTCGATGATTCGCTCACAATGCGCGCGCTGCTGTCGGGCGCGCTCGAGCGCATTCCGGGCGTCACCGTCGTCGGTTCGGCCGACGGCGCCGAGGAAGCCCGCGTCATGCGCGACAAGCTGGTTCCCGACGTCATGACGCTCGACGTCGAAATGCCGGGGATGAGCGGCCTCGAATATCTGGCCGAGCTGATGGAACAGCGGCCGATGCCGGTCATCATGTTCTCGACGCGGACCGAAGCGGGCGCGGAAGCATCGATCGAGGCGCTGCGGCTGGGCGCGATCGACTGTTTCCCCAAGCCCAAGGTCGCGGTCGCGGCGGAGTTCGACAAGATCCTCGCCAAGCTCGGCAAGCGGATCAAGGCCGCCAAGGGCGCGGCGGTGAAGGCCGCCGGCGCGACCAAGGTGGTGGCCGCGCCGCCGCTCGACTGGAACGGCCGCCTGCTCGCGATCGGCGGCGAGGCGGCGGCGACGCAGACCTTGTTCGAACTGTTCGGTGCCTTCCCGGCGAACTGCCCGCCGACCGTCGTCGTCCAGCATCTGGGCGCGGGCCTAGCGGGCACGATGATCGACAAGCTGGCCGCGGAAATCGCGCCCAAGATCGTGCTGGCCGAAGACGGCATGCCGGTCGAACAGGGCACGATCTATCTCGCACCCCCGGGCGAGACGCATGTCGTCGTCGATTCCTGGCCGAACGGCAAGCTGCGCATGCTGCCGCGCGATCCGGTCGCGGGCGAACGGCCGTCGATCTCGATCCTGTTCGCCTCGGTCGCGAAGGCGGCGGGCGCCGAATCGGTCGGCCTGCTGCTGGGCGCGGATGGCGAGGACGGCGATGCCGGCGTGCGCGCCCTGTCGGCGGGCAACGGCTTCTACATCACCCCGGCCGAGGATCGGAGCCAGGGCTATACGATGGCGCGGCGCATGGCGAACCAGCCGGTCCCGGCGGACCAGCTCGCCCGCACCCTTCTGAAACTGTGCAACAAGTGATCGGGCTGCCCGTCGACATGGGATCCGCCACCCCGATCACGCCGGGCTGCGAACCGGCCCTCGCCCATGCGCTGGCGGACGAGCTGGTCGGGATCACCGGCCTGCTCGCCGACCTCGCCTTCGATCTCGCCGGCAATCCCGACACGCTGCGCCACCACATGCACAGCCTGCAGGGGATCGACCGGATCACGCAGGCGCAGCTCGCGGTCGCCGACCTGCTGCGTTCCTGCGCCCCGGTCGAACAGCGGATCGCCGCGGTCACGCTGGAGGAAATGGGCGGCAACATCCGCCGCGCGGTCGATCGCTATCGGGCCGAAGGGGTGCCGATCGACCCGGTCGATTGATCGTTTGACCGATATAGTCTCGCACGACACCACTTGATTTCGGACCGGCTAAGTTTATGCGCTAACAGTGAAACCAAAAGCGGGGCACGATGGGAAGCGCAATGCGAGGACAGGACGCCGCTCTGTTTAGCGATCAGAATGCCAATAACGGTCTGCTCTCACCCATCGCGGTGAGCGCGACGCCGGACGAACATCTCTACGCGCTCGCACGGGCCTTTACGGCATCGCGCCGGCGGCTGACCACGCATCTCGATGCGTCGCTGTTCGCCAATCCCGGCCTCGACATCATGCTGTTCCTGTTCGCCGAGGGCCAGGGTGGCCGCGCGGTCACCACGAACGCCTGTTGCGCCGCGGCCGGCGTGCCGCGCACCACGGCGCTGCGCTGGGTGAAGCTGTTGCAGGAACGGGGGCTGATCGACGGCAGCGACGATATCACCGATCGGCGCGTGACCATGCTGGCGCTGAGCGACCGCGCCCGTCAGATCATCCGCACCTGGCTGACCGACATCACTGTAGTACCGTAGACGATCCCGGGTCTCCGCGGTCGCTGGGCGCATAGCACAGCGCGTCGAGTGCATGGGCGACGTAAAGGGCCGCGACCGGACAGTGTTGCTGATCTAACAACACGAGCACCTCGGACAATTGGGTGCATATCCGCTCGTGCGTCTCGGGCGCCATCCCGTTCTTTCCCAATAAGAACCTATCGACATGACATGTCTGTCATGTCGGCAATCGACGTTTATGCTGGGCCGGTTTTGAAAGCAACCGTTCCGGAGACAATCCTTTTCGCGAGGATGGGCGTCTAATCTTCAACAAGGATGGGATGAGCGGCACGCAGATCGTCGGCGATCCGTTCGACGATATCGTTCTCGGCGGCGGTGCCGGACGGCGTCACCGACCAGTTGCAATGCGGATGGGTGGCGATGGGGTAGACGCGCAGGTCCCCCGTCACCAGTCGCCAGCGCCGCCGGTTGCCACCGGCCCGACGAATCAGCGTCGACAGAAACAGGTCATGGAGCGCGCCGCTGGTCATCGCCTGCCCCTAGCCGGCTGGGGGGCCAAGGAAAAGCGCCGCGCGCTTGCCTCACCCCGATCGACCCGGCACAGCGCGCACCATGTCCGCCGCCTCCTCCACCCGCACCGGCCTGCTCCAGGGCATCGGCGCCTATACCTTGTGGGGGGCGCTGCCGCTTTACCTGCACCTGCTGTCGGGCGTCCCGCCGCTCCAGGTGATCGCGCACCGCGTACTCTGGTCGCTGGTCCTGCTCGCGGTGATCGTCGTCGCCACCCGGCGATTGCGCCCGCTGCTGGCCGTCGCGCGCGGCCGCACCCTGCTGATGCTGGCGGGCAGCGCGACGCTGATCGCGATCAACTGGTTCGTCTACATCTGGGCGGTCGACAACGCGCATCTGGTCGAGGCGAGCCTCGGCTATTTCATCAACCCGCTGGTCAATGTCGCGCTCGGAACGCTGTTGCTGCACGAGCGGCTGGGCCGGGTGCAGGCCATTGCGATCGGCCTCGCCGCGTGCGGCGTGCTCATCTTCGCGCTGAACGGCGGCGGCGCGATCTGGATCTCGCTCACGCTGGCCCTCAGCTTCGCCTTCTACGGCTTCCTGCGAAAAATCTGCGCGATCGATTCGCTCGGCGGGCTGACCGTCGAAACCGCGCTGATCGCACCCGTCGCGCTCGCCATCTTGATCGTCGCCGGGCGCAACGGCACCTCAGCCTTCGGCAGCGGGACGGGGATGGACCTGCTGCTCGTTCTCGCCGGCCCCGTCACCGCCGCGCCGCTGCTGCTGTTCGCCGCCGCCGCGCGCACGCTGCGCTACACGACGATCGGGCTGCTCCAGTTCATCGCGCCGACGCTCCAGTTCCTCGAAGCGGTGCTGCTCTATCACGAGCCCGTACGCCCGGCGCAGCTCGCCACCTTCGTGCTGATCTGGGCCGGGTGCGGCCTGTATGCGTGGAGCAGCGTCGCCGCCGCCGCGGCTCAGCGGCGCACGTCGAGCCCGCCGGCCAGATAGGCGTCGAGGTCCGCCTGCCGGAACAGCGCGGCATCACCGGGCAGCGAATGTTTCAGCGCGGTCAGCGCCACGCCCGACTCCGCCGCCGCCGCGATCTCCTGCCCCCGGCGCAGCGCGTGCAGCACGCCCGCCGCAAAGGCATCGCCGCCGCCGATCCGGTCGACGATCCCCGCCAGCGTCACCTGCGGCGTCTCCACCCAGGTCTCGCGCGTGTCGATCCGCGCCGACAGATAATGGAGGTCGACATTCTCGACCGTCCGCGCGGTCGAGGCGATCGTCTGCAGCGTCGGAAACGCCGCGAACGCCGCCTCCGCCGCGGCGCGCGCATCGCCCGCCTCGAACGGCGTGCCGAGCAGCAGCGCGATATCGCGATGGTTGCCGAAGAACAGGCTGGCGCGCGCGACCAATTGCGTCAGCAGGCTACGCGGATCGCCGTCCCATCGCTCCCACAGTTTCGCGCGATAATTGCCGTCGAACGAGATCGGAATGTTGCGCCTCGCCGCCGCCTCCACCGCCGCGATCGCACTTTGTGCCGCCACTGCACCCAGCGCCGGGGTGATGCCCGACAGATGCAGGCCATCGACGCCGTCGAGCAGCGCATCCCAGTCCCATGCCGATGCCGGCGCCTCGGCAAAGGCGGAATGCGCCCGGTCGTAGATCACCTCGGTCGCACGCATCCCGGCACCGGAGGTGACGAAATACAGCCCCATCCGCGCGCCGCCCAGCGCGATGCCGCGCGTATCGACGCCGTGGCCGCGCAACGTCGCGATCGCGGATCGGCCGAGGTCGTTGTCCGGCACCCGGCTGGCAAAGCGCACGTCATGGCCCAGCCGCGCGAGCGCCGTCGCGACATTCGCCTCGGCCCCCGCGACCCAGACGTCCAGCTTCGGCGTCTGCAACAGCAGCTCGCGCCCCGGCGGCGACAGGCGCAGCATGATCTCGCCGAATGCCAGCAACGTCCCCATGAACCCCCTCCCGATCCGTTCCGCCCGCCTGCCACGTCGCCGCGCACCCGAACAGATGAAATATGCGTCCATCATGTGAGAAGGACAGGATCGGCAACATTTCCTGACAGGATGGACCGACAGGCGACGGACCCGCCGCGCCGGTTCGCGCGTCTATCGCGACAACCTCTGGAGGGTGCCTTGGCCGCAACGTTCGTCCGCCATCTGAAGCCGACGCTGCTTCCCGATCCCAAGCGTACCGTGATCCGCCCCTTCCTGCCCGAAGACCCCGCCCCGTTCGCGGTCGAGGGCGCGCCGCGTGGCGACCGGATCGTCGATCGCCTGCTCGCACTCGACGACGCGCGCACCGCCGACCTCGTCGAGGCGATCGTCGAGGGCCTCGGCGCCCGCCATCGCGAAGTGCCCGCGCTGCTGCTGCGGCGGTTCGACGAGCTCGCGGCGCAACTCGACCTGCCGCCCGATTTGTCGGAATCGCGCCGCATGCTGATCGGCGGCTATTGCAGCGCCGAATATTCGTTCGAAGCCGCCGCGCTGTTCAATCCCAGCATCGTCCCCCATCCCGACCAGAGCGACTGCGCGGACGGCGCGATCCGCTTCGTCCTGTCGCTACGCGGGATCGGCGAGGGGCATTTGTCCTCCGTCACCTTCCGCACCGGCACCTGGGGGCCGGACGATGACGACCTCGTCCTCCACCCGCCCGGACCGCAGGGCGTGCCGCCGGTGGTGGAGGAGCCCGACCCCGAACTCGTCCGCCAGATCGGCGCCAAGGCCCTGGTGCAGCTCAACTGCCGCGACGCGCGCGAGCCGTCCGAAACCGTGCTGTTCCCCGTCGTCCCCAGCCAGAGCCGCGGGATCGAGGACCTGCGCCTCGTCCAGTTCCGCGAGGACGACGGCCGCACCACCTATATGGGCAGCTATACCGCCGTCTGCGCCGAAAGCGCGCGGCAGGAACTGCTCCAGACCGACGATTTCCGCCTGTTCCACATGCACCCGGTCGAAGGGCCGGTGGCGAGCGGCAAGGGCATGGCGCTCTTCCCGCGCAAGGTCGGCGGCCAGTTCGCCGCGCTGTTCCGCCACGACAACGAAAACCTGTGGTACGCCACCAGCGACACCCCGCTCGCCTGGGACCGCCCGGTCCGGATCATGGAGCCCGCATACCCCTGGGAATTCGTGCAGATCGGCAATTGCGGCTCTCCGATCGAAATCGACGAGGGCTGGCTGGTCCTCACCCATGGCGTCGGCATGGTCAGAAGCTATTGCATCGGTGCCGCCTTACTCGACCGCGACGATCCGACGAAGGTGCTCGGCCGCCTGCCCGAACCGCTGATCGCGCCCGATGGCGAAACCTGGGACGGCTATGTCCCGAACGTCGTCTATTCCTGCGGCGCCATGGTCCGCGGCCGCACGCTGCTGCTCCCCTATGCCCTCGCCGACGACATGACGAGCTTCGCGATCGCCCCCCTCGACGACCTCATCGCCGCCATGCGCTGACCCTCAAAATTCCTCCCCCGCCAGGGGGAGGTGGCGCGCCCGCAGGGCGTGACGGAGGGGGAGGACGGCGAGGTGCTCTGAGAAGACAGTGCGCCGTCTACCTCCCCCTCCGTCAGCTTCGCTGCCACCGCATCGGGTCGATCATGCCCCCGGCATTATCTTGAACGGCCGGGGGCCGTTCATCCCGATGCGCCCTGGCGGGGGAGGACTTATTGCTCAGCCCACACCGTCAGCAGCGTGTGCGCGATCGCATAGGGCGGCGGCGGCAGGAACGGGCCGGGTTCGCCCGCCAGCACCGCACGCACCACGTCGCGCTCCACCCAGATCGCATCCTCCAGCTCGTTGGTGTCGAGCGTGATCGTATCGTCCTCCGCCCGGCCGATGCAGGCGATCATCAGCGATGACGGGAACGGCCAGGGCTGGCTCGCGACATAGCGCACGTCGGTAACGCGCACGCCCGCCTCTTCGACGATCTCGCGCGCCACCGCTTCCTCGACCGATTCGGCAGGCTCGACGAAGCCGGCGAGCGCCGAATAGCGCCCCTCGGGCCAGCCCTTGCCACGCCCCAGCAGCGCGCGGCCGTCATGTTCGGCGATCATGATCACGACCGGGTCGACGCGCGGGAAATGCTCGGTCGCGCAGACGTCGCACTGCCGCCCCCAACCGCCGCGGAACAGATGCGTCGTGCCGCCGCAACGGGCGCAGAAGCTATGACGGCTGTGCCAGTCGATCAGGCTGCGCGCCGCGGCATAGGTCGCCGCCTCGCCCGGCTGAAGGCTGGCGAGCAGCCCCATCAGCGCCGGACTGCGCATCGCCGGCACCGTGCCTTCGCCACTCTGCGGCAACAGCGCGGCGACATGCGCGCGGCCGGCCTCATCCAGCCCCAGCAGGATGACCTCGGCGTCCTCCGGCAGTGCGGCGAGGCTGTCCCACACCAGTCGTCCGTCGTCGTCCGCCGCCGGCATCAGCCCATCGAGCCGCAGCAACCGCGCCCGCCAGTCGAGCTTCGCCGCCAGCGCCGCCGGATCGTGGCGCAGCGCATCGGCGCGATCGAGCGTGCCGCCCGTGAATCCGATGGCCGTAAGCCCCGGCGCGACGCTCATCGCTTGAACCGCGACAGATCGGCGGCCAGCGCACGCACCGTCTCCTGCCGCACCGGCCATCGATCGGCGGGGAAATAATTGACCATGATCGTACCGCGCACCTTCTTCACCGGATCGACGAACGCCACCGTGCCCGCCGCACCGCCCCAGCCATAGGTGCCCTTGGAGGGCATGCCCCCCGGCCCATCGGCGAGATACACCGAACCGCCCGCGCCAAAGCCCATCGGCGTCGCGGCCTGCGTCCCTCCGGTATTGCCGTCCACCCCGCCGAAGGTGACGCCCGCCGGCAGCAAGTTCGACATGGCGAGCTGCACCGTCTCGGGCTTCATGACCCGCACGCCGTCCAGCGTGCCCTCATCGGCCAGCATATGCAGGAACCGGTCATAGTCGCGCGCCGACATGACCAGGCCGGCACCGCCATAGGGAAAGCTCGGCGGCTTCAGCCACACCGACGTCGCACCGGGATCGAGCGGCGACAGTTGATCGCCGACGATCGCGTAATTGGTCGCGAGGCGCGATGCGTTGCGCGCCGGCACAGTCCAGAAGCTCGACGTCATCTTCAAGGGATCGAACAGGCGCTGCTGGACGAAGCGGTCGAACGGCATGCCCGACGCCACCTCGATCACGCGGCCCATCACGTCGAGGCCGATCGAATAATGCCAGCGCGTGCCCGGCTGGTAGACGAGCGGGATGCTCGCGACGCGATCGGCGAAGTCGGCAAGCGTCGCGGGCCGGGTGCGCCGCGCTGCCGCCTCAATCCGCGTGTTCACCGCCGCCGGCAGGATACCCTTCGCTTCCAGCAGCTTGAGCAGGGGGCCCTTGGCGTTGATGTTATAGCCCAGGCCCGACGTATGGGTCAGCAGCTCGCGGATCGTGATCTCGCTGTTCGCCGGCACCGAATCGAGCGTCACATCCGGATTGGTGAAGACGCGCATCTGCTTGAAGGCGGGGATATATTTGGACAGCGGGTCGTCGAGGCCGATCTTGCCCTCTTCGATCAGGATCATCGCCGCCATCGCCGTCACCGGCTTGGTCATCGAATAGACGCGCCATAGCGTATCGGGCGTCGCGGCGGGCGCATTGCGTCGGCGGCGATCCGCCCGGCCGACACGAACCAGGTCGGCCGATCGCCCACACCGAAGGCGCCGACGATGCCCGGCATCTTGTCGTCGCGGACATAGCCATCGAACAGCGCCTGCGTGCCCGGCAGCACCGCACGGCCCAGCGTCTCGACCGACCCGCGCTGCGCGACCGCAGGCGCGGCCGCTGGCGCAGCCTGGCGTGCCTGCCCCGCAAACCCCGCGCTAGCGACCAGCGCGACCAGACCAGCACCGACGATCCCGTGAACGCGCCTCATCCATCCCTCCTCAGCACCGCCGCGGCGGCTTTTGCGAACAGCGTCGGCAGGCCGGCGCGATCCAGATCGTCGATCGGCCACCATTCGCCGTGAAGCGGGTGATGGCCCTCGCCTTCCGCCACGGCAAGCGCCAGTTGCAGATCGAAATGGGTAAAACCGTGCGCGACAGTTGCGTTTGCGCAACTCCCACGCCGCCGCGACCGGCGCATCGGCGAGGCCCGCGGCGCATCCTCCCACGGCCCGGTCGGCAGCGCGCGCATGCCGCCGAGCAACCCCTTGCCCGGCCGCCGCACCAGCCACACCGCGCCGTCGCGCTCCAGCCAGAATATCGTGCCGTGCCGCTGCGGCTTGGCCTTCTTCGCCGCCTTCACCGGCAGCCGCTCGGGATCGCCCTCGCGGAACGCCCGGCATTCGCCCTGTAGCGGGCACAGCAGGCACGACGGCTTCTTCGGCGTGCAGATGCCCGACCCCATATCCATCATTGCCTGTGCAAAGTCGCCCGCGCGCGCGTCCGGCGTCACCCGATCGGCGGCAGCGCGGATCGCCACCCGCGCGCCCGGCAACGCCTCGCGAATCGCGAACAGCCGTGCAACGACGCGCTCGACATTGGCATCGATCACCACCGCGCGCTGCCCGAAGGCGATCGCCGCCACCGCTGCCGCGGTATAGGCGCCCAGGCCCGGCAGCGTGCGCAAGCTCGCCTCGTCCGACGGGAACGCGCCATTATGCTCCGCCACCACGACCTTCGCCGCGGCCACCAGATTGCGTGCGCGGGCATAATAGCCCAGCCCCGCCCAGGCGGCCATCACCTCCGCCTCATCCGCCGCCGCAAGAGCATCGAAGTCGGGCCAGCGCGCCACCCACGCCTCGAACCGCGGCCGCACCGCGGCCACGGTCGTCTGCTGGAGCATCACCTCCGACAGCCACACGCGATACGGGTCCGCCGTTTCGCCGGGCAGCGCCCGCCACGGCAGCGCACGGCGGTGGACGTCGTACCAGGCGAGTAGAAGCGGCGCGATCGCCGCAGGTTCGGGATAAGAGCGTGTAGCGTCCACGCATCCGCTATGGCATGGAGCCGCGGATGAGCAAGCGCGCCCGCGCCACCGATACCGAAGCCCCCCGCCAGAATCGCGCCCGCGCGGTCAGCGAACTGCTGCCCGCGATCCATGGCGCCGCGTTCAAGCGATTCGGCTTCGTGCAGAGCGCGCTCGTCACACGCTGGCCGGAGATCGTCGGCGAACGCTGGGCGGCGGCATCGGCACCCGAATCGCTGCGCTTCCCGCCGGGCCAGAAGGCAGACGGCGTGCTCACCATCGTCGTGTGCGGCGCGCATGCCCCGATGATGCAGCATATCGCGCCCGAGATCGTCGAGCGCGTCAACCGCTTCTTCGGCTATGCCGCGGTCGCGAAGCTGACGATCCGCCAGGGCGACGTCGCCAAGCGTATGCCGCGCAGCGCCCCCGCCGCCCCGCGTGAGGCGCCCGCCGAGATCGGCGAAGGGTTGAAGACGATCGCCGACCCCGAACTGCGCGCCGTGCTCGAAGCCCTCGCCGCCGGCGTCCACGCGCCGCGCACCCTGCCCAGGATCAGCTGATGACGCTTTCCCGTTTGCTCCCGATCGCGCTTCTTACGATCGCCGCCGCCGCGCCCGTCACCGACTGGTCGGCCGCGCCCGCGCGCCAGACCGCCAAGGGCGCCTATGTCTTCGGCAATCCCGCTGCGCGCGTGAAGCTGATCGAATATGGCAGCTACACCTGCCCGCACTGCGCCGTCTCGCCAAGGAGAGCGAGGCGGAGCTGAAGGGTAAGATGATCCGCTCGGGCCGGGCTCAGCCTCGAATACCGCCACCTGATCCGCGATCCCGCCGATCTGGGCGCGGCGATCCTCGCCCGCTGCGCGGGGCCCCGCGGTTTCGCGGGCGCGCATGCGATGATCTTCGCGACGCAACCGGTGTGGCTGAAGAAGGTCGGCGAGTATCAGGCGGCGCATCCCGATATCGATACCAAGCCGCCGATCGTCCAGGCGCGCACCTATGCGGATGCCGGCGGTCTTACCGCCGCGATGCGCGCGCGTGGCCTGACGCCGGCGCGGATCAACGCCTGTTTCGCCGACAAGGCAGAGGTCGCGCGGATCACCGCGATGACCGGCGACGCGCCGATCGAGGTGAACAGCACCCCCAGCTTCTACGTCGACGGCACGCTGCAACCGCCGGGCGACTGGAATACCCTCGCCCCCGTGCTGCGTGCCAAGGGCCTCAAGTGATTTTCGTGATGGAGCGTAACGCCATGAAGACCCGCCTCACCGCCGCTTTGCTCGTCCTGCCGCTGGCGCTCAACGCCTGTTCGAAGGATGGCACCGGCACCCCCGCCGCGCCCGCCAGCCCCGTCGCCGCCGTCGCCGCGCCGTCGGGCCAGAACTGGACCGACGTCGTCTCGCGCACCGCGGAAGGCACGATCGTCGGCAACCCGAACGCGCCGATCAAGGTCGTCGAATATGGCTCGCGCCTGTGCCCGGTCTGCGGCGCCTTCGCGCGCGACGGCTTCGAATCGCTGATGAACTATGTGAAGAGCGGCAAGGTCAGCTTCGAATATCGCGAATTCCTGGTCCACGGCGCGCCCGACGTGCCGCCGGCGCTGCTCGGCAATTGCGCGGACAAGGCCGCCTTCTTCCCGATCCTGGAACAGATGTATCAGTCGCAGGAAGGCTTCCTCAACAAGCTCCAGGCGATGACGCCCGCGCAGCAGCAGCAATTGCAGACCGCCAAACCCGTCGACGCGATCAAGATGATGGCGCAGCAGATGGGCCTGATCGACTTCGCCAAGCAGCGCGGCATCCCCGAAGCCAAGGCGATGCAGTGCCTGGGCGACATGAGCCAGATCGACCGCTGGACCAAGCAGACGCAGGACAAGGGCGCCGACGGCACCGTCACCGGCACGCCGACGCTGATGATCAACGGCAAGAAGAGCGACGTGACGAGCTGGAGCCAGTTCGAACCGCTGCTCAAGGCCGCCGGCGCGTAAAGGGTTTTCGCGCGAAGACGCGAAGACGCAAAGAGGTCGCGCATGCGGCGCAGCCGCCCCTCTCAAGCACCGATCGCCTATGCGGTTCGGGTGCGAGAGGGGAATGCCTGCGGCGCCAAGCCCGACCTCTTCGCGTCTTCGCGTCTTCGCGTGAATCAAAAAACGCCGCCCCGCTTGCCACCGCACAATAGAACCGCCACCCCACCCTCGTGCAGATCAAGCGGCTCCGCATTGCCGGGTTCAAAAGCTTCGTCGACCCCGCCGACCTCCATATCGAGCCGGGGCTGACCGGCGTCGTCGGCCCGAACGGCTGCGGCAAGTCCAACCTGCTCGAAGCGCTGCGCTGGACGATGGGCGAATCGAGCGCCAAGTCGCTGCGCGGCGCGGGGATGGAGGACGTCATCTTCGCCGGCACCGCGACGCGCCCGCCGCGCGCCTTCGCCGAAGTTTCGATCCTGCTCGACGCCGCTGACGGTGACGAGCGCGAGGTGGTCCGCCGCATCGAACGCGGCGCCGGCAGCGCCTATCGCATCGACGGCCGCGACGTGCGCGCCAAGGACGTCGCGCTGCTGTTCGCCGACGCCGCCACCGGCGCGCATAGCCCCGCGCTCGTCAGCCAGAACCGGATCAGCGCGGTCATCGCCGCCAAGCCCGCCGAACGCCGCGCGATGCTGGAGGGAAGCGGCGGGGATCGCCGGCCTTCACGTCCGCCGCAAGGACGCCGAACAGAAACTGCGTGCGACCGAGGCGAACCTCGAACGCCTCGGCGAACTGATCGCCGATCAGGACGCGCGCGCTGCCTCCTTGCGCCGCCAGGCCCGCGCCGCCGAACGCTATCGCGAGCTGTCGGCGAAAATCCGCCTCGCCGAAGCGCGCATGATCTTCGCGCGCTGGCGCGACGCCGCCGCGGCCGCCGATGCCGCGCGCGCCGAAGCGACCGCCGCCGACACCCGCGTCGCCGAGACGACTGACGCCGAACGCATCGCCGCCGCCGCGCAGGCCGACGCCATGGCCGCCGTCGCCACCACCCGCGCCGCCGCGCTCGCCGCGCGCGACGCGGCCAACGATCTCGGCCACCGCCTCACCACGCTCCGCGCACAACGCGCCGCCGCCGCGCGCCGGGTAAGCGAACTGGACGAGGCGCGCCGCCGCATCGCCGACGACCGCGCGCGCGAAGGCACGCTCGCTGCCGACGCCGCGCAGGCGCTCGCCCGCCTCGCCGACGAGGTAAAGGCACTCGACCGCGCGATCCTTTCGGCCGCCGACGAGGCGCCCCGCCTCGACGCGACGCTCGCCGAGGCCGAACGCAACGCCCGCGATGCCGAGGTCGCCCTCGCTCAGGGCCTCGCGCGCCAGGCGAGCGAAGCCGCCGAAACCCGCGTCGCCGATGCCGCGCTCGCCGCCGCCCGCACCCGTGCCGACCGCGCCCGCCGCGAGGTCGCACAGGTCGCACAGGCGCTCGCCGCGCTGGGCGACGCCGCCCCGCTCACCGCCGCCCGCGACGAGGCCGCCACACGCCGGCAACAGGCCCTCGCCCGCGCCGAAGACGCCCGCGCCGCCCTCGCCCAGGCGGAGGCGGAGGAACGCGCCGCCATCGCCGGCAGCGACGCCGCCGAAACCACCCGCGCCGCCGCCCGCGCCGACCTTGCCCAGATCGATGCCGAGATCGCCGCGCTTACCCGCGCCACCCAGCGCACGGGCAAGGAAAAGCTGCTCGATCGCCTCGCCCCCGCCGCCGGCTATGAACGCGCGCTCGCCGCCGCGCTCGGCGACGAGCTGGAGGGCGACCCTGCCGCCTGGACTGGTGCCACGCCGCAGCCGGGCGATCCCGCCCCACCACCCGGCACGACGCCGCTCGCCGACCACGTCACCGCCCCCGCCGCGCTCGCCCGCCGCCTCGCCCAGTCCTTCGTCGCCGACGCCGACGACGGCCAGCCGCTAGCGGTCGGCCAGCGTCTCGTCACCGCCGCCGGGCACACGCGCCGCTGGGACGGCCATGTCGCAAGCGGCAGCGGCGCCGCCGCGGCGGAGCGGCTCGAACGCCTCAACCGCCTGAAGACCCTGCAGGCGGCACGCCCCGCCGCCGCCGCCGCCGCAGAGGCCGCCGACACCGCCCGCGCCGGCATCGATCGCCGCATCGCCGCCGCCCGCACCGCTGCGCAAGCCGCCCGCACCGCGCTGACCCAGGCCGACACCGCCGTCCGCGACGCCGAACGCGCCGAAGACCGCGCCACCACCGCGCTCGAACGCCTCGCTGGGCAGCGCGCAGACCTGGACGCTCGCGCGTTGCGCGTCGCCGCCGAACACGACGAAGCAGAGGCAGACCGCGCCGCCGCCGAAACCGCCCGCGCCGCTCTGCCCGACGGCCGCGACAGCGCCGCCGCGGTCGCCGCCCTCTCCGCCGTCGCCGAGCGCTGTCGCACCGCCGTCGCACAGGCCCGCGGCGAGCGCGCCGCGCTCGACCGCGCGGTCCAGTCCAACCGAGAACGCCTCGCCGCCGCGCAGGCCGACACCCGCAGCTGGCGCGCCCGCGCCGGCGAGGCCGCCAAGCGCATCGCCGACATGGACGCGCGCGAGGTCGCGCTCGCCAAGGAGGCTGCCGACGCCGCGGGCCGCCCCGCCGCGCTCGACGCCGCCATCGCCACCGCCCATGCCGAACATGACGCCGCCCGCCGCGACGCGGATACGCACGCCGCCGCCGAACGCGACGCCGATGCCGCCGCCCGTCGCGCCGACGACGCGCAACGCCGCGCAATCGAGGCGCTGTCGCAGGCCCGCGAAGCCCGCGCCGGCGCCGCCGCCCGCCTCGAATCGCAGGAATTGCGCCGCGTCGAGATGGGCCGCCTGTCGGGCGAACGTTTCGAATGCCCCGCCCCCGTGCTACCCGAACGCCTCGGCTTCGCCGGCACCGACGTCGGCACACCCGCCGCGGAAAGCAGCGCGCACGAACGCCTCACCGCCGATCGCGAGCGCATCGGCCCGGTCAACCTCGTCGCCGAACGCGAACTCGCCGAGCTGGAAGCGAGCGGCAAGAGCAACGCCGCCGAACGCGACGAACTGGTCGAGGCAGTCCACCGCCTGCGCGGCTCGATCGGCACGCTCAACCGCGAAGGCCGCCAGCGCCTCACCGCCGCGTTCGAAGCCGTCGACGGCCATTTCCGCCGTCTGTTCACCACTTTGTTCGACGGTGGCGCCGCGCACCTTGCGCTGGTCGATTCGGACGATCCGCTCGAGGCGGGGCTGGAGATCATGGCGCAGCCGCCCGGCAAGCGCCTGCAATCGCTAACATTGCTCTCAGGCGGCGAACAGGCACTGACCGCGGTCGCGCTGATCTTCGCTCTGTTTCTCACCAACCCCGCGCCGATCTGCGTCCTCGACGAGGTCGATGCGCCGCTGGACGACGCCAATATCGAACGCTTCTGCGATTTGCTCGACCGCATGACGCGCGAAACGCAGACCCGCTATCTGATCGTTACGCACAATGCGGTGACGATGAGCCGCATGCACCGCCTGTTTGGCGTCACCATGGTCGAACGCGGCGTCAGCCGGCTGGTATCGGTCGATCTTGGCGGTGCGACCAGCCTGCTCGCGGCGGAATAGCGTTGCGCAGCCCGGCGAGCACGCGGCCGGTATAGGCCAGGCACATCGCCTGATGGGCCGCCGCCGCAGCGGGATGGTCCGCCTGGATCGATCGCACCGCTTCGGCGAACGAGCGCGCGGACAGATAGGGCATGTCCTCTGTCGTCATCTCCGACTCTCCTTGGCGGGCCTTATCGCGCATCATCATTGCGGGGCGATGACTGAGGCTAAAAATCGTGTTGCCTCCGCCCCTTGCCGGCGACGACCGCGGAACGTATATCGAACGCATGGCCCAGCTCGACACCCGCCAGAAGCTGGAAATCCTCGCCGATGCGGCGAAATACGATGCGTCCTGCGCCTCGTCGGGCACCGCCAAGCGCAACAGCCGGGACGGCAAGGGCCTGGGCTCGACGGAGGGCATGGGCATTTGCCACGCCTACGCCCCCGATGGTCGCTGTATCAGCCTGCTCAAGATCCTGCTGACCAACAGCTGCATCTTCGATTGCCATTATTGCATCAACCGCAAGAGCAGCAACGTCCGCCGCGCGCGCTTCACCGCCAAGGAGGTCGTCGACCTGACGATCGCCTTCTACAAGCGCAACTATATCGAGGGGCTGTTCCTCTCGTCCGGCATCATCAAATCGTCCAACTACACGATGGAGCAGATGGTCGAGGTCGCGCGGTCGTTACGCGAAGACCATCATTTCCGCGGCTATATTCATCTCAAGACGATCCCCGACGCCGACCCGGAGCTGGTCCATCAGGCCGGCCTCTACGCCGACCGCGTCTCGATCAACGTCGAACTGCCGACGGTCAGCGGCCTGAAGCGCCTTGCCCCCGAAAAGGACGGCACACGCATCGAAGGCGCAATGCGCGACGTAAAGGGCGCGATCGCCGACAGTGGCGATGCGCGCAAGAAGTACAAATCCGCCCCCCGCTTCGCCCCCGCCGGCCAGTCGACGCAGATGATCGTCGGCGCCGACGCCGCGACCGATGGCGAGATCGTTGCGCGTGCCTCGACGCTCTACGATCGCTTCGGCCTGCGCCGCGTCTATTACAGCGCGTTCAGCCCGATCCCCGACGCCAGCACCGTGCTGCCGCTGCAACGCCCGCCGCTGATGCGAGAACATCGCCTGTACCAGTCCGACTGGCTGATGCGCTTCTACGATTACAGCCCGGCAGAGGTCGTCGCCGCCGCCGACGACGCGACCGGCATGCTGCCGCTCGACATCGACCCGAAGCTCGCCTGGGCGCTGAAGTTCCGCGACCGCTTCCCCCTCGACGTCAACCGTGCGCCCCGCGAAATGCTGCTCCGCGTGCCCGGCCTCGGCGTGAAAGCGGTCGACCGCATCGTCGCCACCCGCCGCTGGCGCCGCCTGCGCCTGGACGATGTCGCGCGTCTGACGGTCAGCGTCGCCAAGGTCCGCCCTTTCATCGTCACCGAGGATTGGCGCCCGGTCCTGCTCAGCGACCGCGCCGACCTGACGCCGCTCGTCGCGCCCAAAAAGCAGCAGCTCGAACTCTTCGCCGCGTGAGAATGACTCGCGGGTGAAACGCCGTGCGCGTTCGCCGGTTGGGCGATGCGAAGGAGACACACCCATGGCCCTCGCCGACATCTACGCAGACCTGAAGCGCGACCACGACAAGCAGCGGAAGATGCTGAAGGAGCTGGCCGAACTGACCGATACGGCCAAGCGCGGAAAGCTGTTCGAAACCTTCCGCCTCGAAGAGCAGGCCCACGCCGCCGCCGAGGAAGAGTCGCTCTACGCCACGATGCTGCGCGACCCCGAACTGCGCGACGACGCGCGCCATTCGGTGTCGGAGCACAAGGAGGTCGACGACCCTGCTCGCCGAGATGACCGAGCTGGAGGTGTCGTCGGACGAGTGGAACGAAAAATTCTTCCACATGCGTCGCCGCTATGAACACCACATCACCGAGGAAGAGGAAGAAATGTTCCCCGCCGCGGCCGACGAGCTCGACAGCAAGACCGAGAAGGAACTCGCCGCGATCTACGACGAGCGCAAGCCCGAGGAGCTGAAGCTCGCCAAGGAAAAGCCCGCCGGCGGCGACGACCGCGACTGATCGGTGAGGCTCGACACGCCCATCCCACCCACCCCGTCACCCCGGACTTGGTCCGGGGTCCACTTTGCGGCGAGGGGGGCGGTCAGAGCCTCGCACGACGCCCGCGCGGCCCAGTGGACTCCGGACCAAGTCGGGAGTGGCGAGAGAGTGCCATGCGCATAATCACCCTCCCCGCCCCCGACGATTTCGACGCGTGGCGCGACGCCGCCCGCCCGCTTGCCGCAGCGGACGTCCCCCCGGATGACATCGTCTGGCAGGTCGGCGACACCCCCGCCGACCTGTTCGCCACCACCGCCGACGATGCCACCGCACCGCCGCCGTCCAGCGGCACCCTCTCCGTCCCCCGCGCCTTCATCGATCTCGCGCGCAGCGTCGTGCTGTCGAGCGATCCCGAACGGTTCGCGCTCCTCTACACCGCGCTCGCCCGCCTGCGCCGCGAACCGAAACTGATCGAGGATCAGGCCGACCCGCTCGTCCCGCCGTCTCGAAGGCCTCGCCAAATCGGTTTCGCCGCGACAATCCACAAGATGCGGGCCTTCCTCCGCTTCCGCGAGGAACAGGACGATGGGGGCAGGCGCTACGTTGCCTGGTTCGAGCCTGACCATCACATCGTCCGCGCCAACGCCGCCTTCTTCGTCAACCGCTTCGCCAGCATGCGCTGGTCCATCCTGACGCCGGAGGTCTCGCTCCACTGGGACGGCAAGGCGCTGTCCGAAGGACCCGGCGCGCAAAAGGCGGACGCGCCCGACGGCGATCCCACCGAAGAGGTGTGGAAGACCTATTACGCCAGCATCTTCAACCCCGCGCGCGTCAAGATCGGCGCGATGCTGAAGGAGATGCCGCGGAAGTATTGGAAGAACATGCCCGAAACCGCGCTGGTCGGGCAGCTGATCGCCGGCGCACAGGCACGGGAAAGCGGCATGATCACCCAGTCACGCGAGGCGCCGGCCATCGGCGACAATGCCACCGCCGCTTGGGCGGCACTGCGCGAAGAAGCCGCAGCCTGCACCCGCTGCCACCTCTACAAGCACGCGACGCAGACCGTCTTCGGCGAAGGTCCGGTCGATGCGCCGCTGATGTTCGTCGGCGAACAGCCCGGCGACCAGGAGGACCTCGCCGGCACGCCGTTCGTGGGCCCCGCCGGACAGGTCTTCAACCGCGCCATCGCCGAAGCCGAGATCGACCGCGCCCGCGTCTACGTCACCAACGCGGTGAAGCACTTCAAATTCGAACAGCGCGGCAAGCGCCGCATCCACGCCAAGCCCGACACCGGCGAAATCCAGGCCTGCCGCTGGTGGATCGAACAGGAACAGATGCTGATCCGCCCGCGCGTCACGGTCGCCCTCGGCGCCACCGCCGCGCGCTCCTTGCTGGGCCGGACGGTCACGATCGGCCGCGAACGCGGCAAAGCCATCACCCTCCCCGACGGCGGCGAGGCCTGGATCACCGTCCACCCCAGCTATCTGCTGCGCCTGCCCGACGAAACGCAAAAGGCCGACGAATACGCGCGCTTCGTCGAAGACCTGAAACAGGCGAAGGCGGCGCTAGGCTGACACCGGGTCTGCCCCCGGCGGGCGGAAGATACGAGAACTGAACCGTTGGCGGAAACGCCCCCTCCACCACCGGACTGCGTCCGGCGGTCCCCCTCCCCCGCTAAAGCGAGGGAGGACTGACACAACCCAAATCCTCCCCCGCCAGGGGGAGGTGGCACCGCAAAGCGGTGACTGAGGGGGAGGTACGCGACACCCTCGCGACATACGCGATGCCAACAACCGCTCCGGCCCCGACCACATCGTCTCGCTACAACGACCCTGTTTGACGCCCTCCGCAGCAAGGCGTTGGCAGGACAGGGGAATTCCCAATCGCTGTCCTACATCGACCCATGCGAATAGATCGAACCGCCAGATTCGCTCTTTCTCATCAGCATGTCACGTACGGAAACGATACGGCCAAATCGTTTTCGTCTAGGTGTTCACGTTGCCCATGTCGCGGACGCATCACATCGCCCGCGCGTCCTCGCCCATCCGCTCCTGCCGGTCGAGCGCGTCGATCGCCGCCATATCCTCGTCGTCCAGCGTCAGGTCCGCCGCCGCGAAATTGTCGCGCATATGCTCGGGGTCCGCCGCCTTGGGGATCACCGAAAAGCCATGCGCCAGATGCCAGGCCAGCACCACCTGCGCCGCCGACCGCGCGTGCTTGTCCGCGATGCGTACGATCGCCGCGTCCTGCAACAGATCGCCGCCCTGCCCCAGCGGGCTCCAGCTCTGCGTCACGATGCCATGCGCTTCGTGATACGCACGCTCTTCCAGCCGCTGGTGCCGCGGGTGCAGCTCGATCTGGTTGAGCACCGGCGTCACGCCCGTCGCATCGATGATCGCGTCGAGATGCTCGGGCAGGAAGTTCGACACGCCGATCGATCGCGTCTTGCCCGCGTCACGCAGGCGCACCAGCGCCTTCCACGCCTCGACATACTGCCCCTGCCCCGGCGCGGGCCAGTGGATCAGATACAGATCGACCGCATCCATCCCCAGCAGCGCCAGGCTTTCGTCCAGCGCCGCCTCGGGATCGCCCTGCCGGTCGTTCCACAGCTTGGTCGTGACGAAGGCCTCGCTGCCCGCCAGCCCTTCGCCGACGCCGCGTTCGTTGCGATAGATCGCCGCAGTGTCGATCAGCCGATATCCGGCATCGAGCGCGCCGCGCACCACCAAAGGGGCCTGTGCATCGGGCAGTTTCCAAGTGCCGAAGCCCAATTGGGGCATGGTCCGGCCGTCGTTCAGCGTCAGATCGGTCATCGTCGCACAGCGTCCCAGCAGCGTATCCGGTTCCCCCTTCCCTAAACCCGTGCGATCCGCCAAGCCCCTCGCCCATGTTCGAGAAAATCCTGGGCGTCCTCGCCACCTTCACGATCTGGGTCATCTCCAGCGGCGGCTACGTCGGCATCGCGATCCTGATGGCGATCGAAAGCGCCTGCATTCCCCTGCCGTCCGAGATCATCATGCCGTTCGCCGGCTATCTCGTCTCGACCGGCCGCTTCGACCTGTATCTGGCGGCGACCGCGGGCGCGATCGGCTGCAACCTCGGCTCGATCGTCGCCTATGAGATCGGCAAGCGCGGCGGCCGCCCGGTGGCGGAACGCTGGGGCCGCTATCTGCTGATCGGCCCGGGTGAGCTCGACGCCGCCGATCGCTTCTTCGCGCGCTGGGGCTCGATCGCGGTACTGATCGGCCGCCTGCTCCCCGTCATCCGCAGCTTTATCGCCTTCCCCGCGGGCGTCGCGCGGATGCGGCTGGTGCCCTTCCACGTCTACACCTTCCTCGGCAGCTGGCCCTGGTGCTTCGGCCTCGCCTGGGTCGGCATGAAGCTGGGCGACAAGTGGGACAGCGATCCCCGCGTCAAGGCCGCCTTCCACCGCGCCGACCTCGCGATCGGCATCATCCTGATCGCCCTCGTTGCCTTCTACATCTGGCACCGCGTCCGCGGCCTGAAACGCACGCCTCAGCCGTAACCGCGGCGCTTGGCGAGCGCACGCAGGTCGTCGTCGCGCGAGGGGGCCAGCGTCTGGATGCGCCGCTCGACCGCCGCGACGATGTCCGGCCCCGCCCGCTCGGGCGTACCACTGTCGAACGGCGGGCGCGGATCATATTCGAGGCTCAGCTGCACCGCTTTCGCATGCGCCTCGCCGCGTAACAGCGCGGTCAGCGTCAGCGCAAAGTCGATTCCCGCGGTGACGCCGCCGCCCGTCACCCGATTGCGATCGATCACCACCCGCTCCGCCACCGGCGTGGCGCCGAACAGCGGCAGCATATGCCGCTGGCCCCAGTGGCACCCCGCGCGATAGCCATCGAGCAGCCCCGCAGCCCCCAGGATCAGCGACCCGGTACACACGCTCGTCACCCACTGCGCCTCGCGCCCGATCCGCGTCACCCAAGCCATCGCGGCATCGTCGGCGATCACGCCACTGACGCCGAACCCGCCGGGCACGCACAGGATGTCGGCGCGATCGACGTCCGCCAGCGTCGCCGTCGGCAGGATCGCAAACCCCGCGTCAGTCTGCACGGGCTCCAGCGTCTTCCACACGAGATCGAGTCGCGCATTACCCAGCCGCGACAGCACCTGCACCGGTCCCGTGAGGTCGAGCTGTGTCACATTGGGGAATAACAGGAAGGCGATACGGATGGGGCTGGACGTCGTCATGACAAGGCTCCTGTGGTCACACGGATGCCCAGGCGCGCGGCGATGGCAGTCCGCGCTCCCTTGTGGTGATCCACTGGCGCCAGTCACGCGAACGGGGATGATGCTAGACCCGTCGCACACGCCAGACAAGCCACCCCAGCATCGGCAGAGCGAGTGCGCACCACCAGCGGAAGCCCGCCCAAGGGCTCCAGCCGAACCACTCGCTCGGCAGCGTGCGCAGGACGCCGTCGGCGAACGGCCCGGCGATGACCGCCTGCCACACGGGAAAGGCGCTGCCCGGCGGAGCAAAGATCTCGGCCGAGGCGATCGCAGCATTGATCGCGATCGATAGCGCCAACAGCGCGGCCATGCCGATCCGGATGCTGCGATCCCCCGAATGCGCCCAGGCCGCGGCAAGGCCCAGCGCCAGCGGTGCCACGGCAGGGATCGCGAACCGTGGCCCGGTGGTGTTGCCGCCCTGCCAATAGATATAGGCCGCATTGACCAACAGCACGACGATCGCCGCCAGCGATGCGGCAACCGCCAGGCTGCGCGTCCGCGGTCGCTGTCCCCACATCCACAGGCCGTAGGGCGCCAGCACCAGCACCGGCGCGACCCAGATCAGCCCATAGCGCGCGCCGATCGTCACCTCGCGCAGCACCGACCCGCGCGGCATGCCCAGCCCGAACAACCCCTGATGCATGCCCTCCCAGCCGACGACGCCGGCATAGCCGATCCGGAACGGCGTGCCGAAGGCGACGAGATTGTAGGTCGCGAACGGCACCAGCGCGATCACTCCGCCGATCAGCGCCGCGCCGATCAGCCAGCCGCGATCCGCCCGCTCGCGCGCCGCCCACGCCGCCCATAGGGCCAGCACCGCGTCGGCCAACACCGCCTGATGCTCGACCACCACCGCCCAACCGAGTGCCACGCCGGCCAGCAGCGCATGGCCGCTCGCCCCCCGCGGCAGGGACAGTCCGCGCCAGACCGCCCAGATCGCCAAGACATACAGGTCCGCGACCACCGCATGCCCCAGCAGCGTCGTCGACCAGCCCCACACCGGCGCACCGAGCGCATAGCCCAGCGCAGCGAATAGCCCCGCGCCCGCGCTGCCGCTCAGCCCCACGCCCAGATCGAACAGCAGCACCGCGGCGAGTGCGGTCAGCAGCGCCGGCCCCATCGCCACCGCCAGCCGCACGCGCAGCCGCAGATAGCGGTCGAAGTCATAGCCCCCGATCGCGCTGTCATAATGGCTCGCCCGATCGCCGGTGACACGATCGGCGATCCACACCGCGGGCAGCGCCATCAGCGTCATGCCCGGTGGCTTGTCCAGATAGGTGCGCCCGCCGAACATCGCTTTGTCGATCGTCAGCGTGGCATAGGGATCGATCGAGGCATCGCCGCGCTCGACCAGCCCGATCGCCGCGTACATCCGCGTCGCCTGATTGTCGTTGCGCTCCCACGATCCGAACCAAACACAGCTCAGCCAGACGAGCGCGAACAGGACGATGCGGACGCCGCGCATGCCGTCAGCCGAACAGCCAGCGCCCGAGCAACCGGCCGAACGGGAAGGTGAAGACACCCGCGATCAGCAGCGCCCCCGTCACCATCCCGCGCACGCTGCTTCGGTGCAGCGCAACCTTGTGGGTGCGCGCCGCATACCACAGCAGCGGCACCTGGATGACGACCCAGGCCGACAGGATATGGATGAAGCTGAAGCCGCCGTTCGTCTCGCGGATGCCGAACGACAGCAATGCGGTCAGCAGCATCGCCGCCGCCCAAATCCGCCCCAATATGCGATGCCGCCTGTCCCCACGCGGCGACAGTAGGATGACCGGCGTCAGGACGAGCGCGACGAGGATGGTGAGGATATGCGCCCAGACGATCCCCGGCACCATCGCCCATTGCGCATGCCCGCGAAGGATCGCCGCCAGCACGGCAGCGAGCAGCAGCAGCGCGCCGACCGACAGCGCCTTTTCATAAGCGTCGGCGGCCCAAGGATTTACCCGCGTTCCGCCCCGTCCGATCGCCGTCGCCATGAGTGCTCCCCCTGACCACGAGGGTAGCCGACGCCAAGCGAGCCGCCAAGCCGCTGGTAGGAGCCACATCGTCTCCCACCCACTCCGTCACCCCGGACTCGTTCCGGGGTCCACCGGGCCGCGGGGGTAGCGCCTCTGCCTCTAACCATCCCCCTTGCCGCGGAGTGAACCCCCGACCAAGTCCGGGGTGACGGGGAGTATGAGGCAACCGCCCCTTACGGAACCCGTGCCTCTTCCGCCTTGCGCGCCTGGTTCTCCTTACGCGCCGCCCGCGCGCTCTGCAGGAAGCAGCCGGTCTGCCCGCCGGCCCCCACCGTCGAGCAACTCCCCGTGCTGTTCGCGCCGACGCCGGCATCCAGCGTCCCCTGCGCGCGGGCCGCCCAGCTTTCGTTCTGCGGCGTCACCTGGAATTCGCGCAATTCCTTGGGCACGCGATATTGCTCGCGCGCGCTGCGGCGTTCGCACACCACGATTTCCTGCCCGTCGCTGTTCGTCGGGCAGCGTTCGTTGCCATAGAGGACGAGCACGCCGTTGATCGGCGCCCGTTTGGCGACCTCGCCCGGTGCCTGGATCACGACCGGCTTGGGCGCGCCGGGCAGCGCCGGCTTCGTGCTGACCGTCTGCGCCGGGGGCTGGGCCGTCGGCTGCGCGCCCTGCGTAAACTCCTGCGCGAACGCGGGGCCGGCGGTCAGCATCAAGGCGGTGGCGATGAAGGCTCGCATGCGTCGTCCTCTCAAATCCTCTTGGCGGTGGCGATCGCGACCTTGCAGCCCAGCCGGATGAGGCCCGACAGGATCGGATAGCCGACCGCCTGTTCCGCGCCCGCGGCCAGCGCATGGTCGCGGTGCTCCAGCTCCTCGGCCTGGAAATCGGCGATCGCGTCCGACAATTCGGGATCGCTGTCGCCCAGTTCGTCACGCTGCTGCTGATAGTGTTTGTCGATCTCGGTCTCGACCGCCGCAGTGCAGGCCATCGCCGCATTCGGCCCGATCGCCGCAGTGATCGCACCCAACGCGAAGCCCGCCTTGTCCCAGAACGGCTGGAACAAAGTCGGCCGCACGCCGCGGCGCGCCATCATCGTATCGAAGAACGCGCGGTGCCGCTCCTCTTGGGCGGCCATATGATGGATCGCGCGCGACGCCGGATGCCGATCGCCCAGCACCGCCAGCTGGCCCGCATAGATACGCGTCGCGCCATATTCGCCCGCCTGATCGACGCGGATCATGGCCTTCGTCGCCTCGCGCCGGTCGCCGGGGCGCCAGTGCGGCCTGCGCGCGTTCGCGATCGTCGCGGTCATCGTGCCTTCCTCATCCACCATAGGATCAGCAACGCGCCACCCAGCGAAAAGATCGCGTTGAACCCGGCGAGCGAGATGCCGAACAGCGTCCACTGCGGCGTATCACAGCGCACCATGGGTGCGTGCATCAGCGCTTCCAGCCGCGCATCCGGGCCCAGGCCGCGCAGGTCGACCGTCTGGGTGCAGGCGGTAAAGCCTTCCCACCAATGATATTCGACACCGGCATGCGCCACGCCGATCGCGCCCGATACCGCGATCAGCAGCGCGGCGATCACCACCAGCGCCTTGGCGATGCTTCGCTGCGGCACGACGAACGCCAGCAACGCGAATGGCAGCGCTGCATAATGCGGCCAGCGCTGCCAGTGGCACATCTCGCACGGATACAGGTGCCCGACGAGCTGAGAGAACCACGCCCCCGCCAGCAGCGCCGCGGGCAGCAGCAGCGCGAGCGCCCGCGCGCGCCGCTCGGTGGGCGTGAACGCGCGGCTCACTTGCCGCCCGGCCGGCTGGAGGGCACCGGCTTCGTCGCCGCGGCGACCTGCGCCGCGCCGCCCAGCCGCGCGACCGTCTTCAGCGCATAATAGAGCTGGAAGTCGTCGATCCCCTGCTTCTTGAGCTGCTCCGCGGTCATCGCAAAGCGCGGATCGTCCTTCGTATCTTCCTCGAGAATCTTGTTGTCCGCCTTCACCTCGTTGATCAGGTGGCGGCGCAGGTCGGCCTCGCGGAACACGGGGCGCGTCTTGATGTCGGGATCGCTGATCTGCGGCACGCGGATATCGGGCTCGATGCCGCCTTCCTGCACGCTGCGGCCCGACGGCGTGTAATAGCGCGCGGTGGTGAGGCGCAGCGCGGTCTGCGGGCCGAGCGGCAGCAGCGTCTGCACCGATCCCTTGCCGAAGCTGCGCTCGCCCATGATCAGCGCGCGGTGGTGGTCCTGCAGCGCGCCCGCGACGATTTCGGAGGCCGAGGCCGTACCGGGGTTGGTCAGCACCACCACCGGCAGCCCATGCGCATCGTCGCCCGGCTTGGCGAAATAGCGCTCGATGTCGCTCTTCTCGCGCCCGCGCTGCGAGACGATCTCGCCATGGTCGAGGAAGGCGTCGCTCACCGCGATCGCCTGCGTCAGCAGGCCGCCGCCATTATCGCGCAGGTCGACCACATAGCCCAGCGGCCGATGCCCCAGGCTCTTGTCGATCGCCATGATCGCCGCGCGCGTATCCGCGCCGGTGCTTTCCGAGAAGGTGTTGATATTGATGTAGCCGACGTCGCCGCGCACCTCCCACTTCACCGGGCGCTGCACGATCACCTCGCGCGTCATCGTGATGTCGAGCGGTTTGTCCTGTCCGGGGCGGACGATCGTCATGCTGATCTTGCTGCCCGGCTTGCCGCGCATCAGCGCCACCGCCTCGTCCAAAGTCTCGCCGTAGATCAGCTTGCCGTCGATATGGGTAATGTAATCGCCCGACTTCACGCCGGCGCGATAGGCGGGCGTATCCTCCTGCGGCGCGACGACCTTTACCGCGCCGTCCTCCATCTGAACGGTGAGGCCGAGGCCGCCGTAATTGCCCTCGGTCTGGATCTTGAGATTGTCGTAGTCGAGCGCATCGACATAGCTCGAATGCGGGTCGAGGCTCGCGAGCATGCCCTCGATCGCGCCCTTGATCAGCTTCTTGTCGTCGACCTTGTCGACGTAATCGGCCTTGATCCGGTTGAAGACGTCGAGGAACTGGTCGAATTCGCGATAGGTATCCGTGTCCACCGCCGCCATCGCCTGCGTGGCGAGCGGGATCAGGGACAGGGAACCGATGATAGCAGTCGCGGTCAGCAGCGGACGGGGCATCGAAAGTCCTGCAAGGCGGGAAAACCCCGCACGTCTATCCCTTTTGCGAGCCGGAGCAAAGCACGGCGAGGCTGAACCGACGCTGACGGCGCAGCGCGCCTGCTCCCGATCCGGCTATCGGCCACGCACGCCCCCTCCCGTCTTTGCGAGCGGAGCGAGGCAATAACGAACCGGAAGACCGGATCACGCTTGGTCGACGCGAACCATCGGGCACCCTCAGCTCAGCAGCGCGGCGATATCCACCGGCCGCCCACGGCGGCGTAATTCGACGGTGATCCGCGGCTCTTCGCCGCCCGCCGCCCTGCCTAGAGGCGCTCCCGCCGCGATCCGCTCGCCCAGGCGAACCCCCGCCGCGGCGAGTCCGGTGACGAGGCTGGTCCAGCCGTCGCCATGGTCGAGGATCACGATCGTGCCATAGCCGCGATACGCCTTGGCGTAGCGCACCACGCCCCCCGCCGGCGCCACCACTGGCGCACCCGCCGCGACCACAAATGTCAGCCCGCGCGACCGCACGCCCGCGTCGGAAATCTCGCCCGTCCCGGTGACGAGCCGCCCGCGCACCGGCAGGCGATATGCCCCCGCCGCCGGCACCGGCACGCGCGTTCCGGGCGCCAGCGGGCGCGGCAGGGGGCCGGGCAGTGCCGCCAGATCCGCCGCGGTCGCCTGTGCCACCGCATCGTCACCGAGCGATTCGACCAGGTCCCGCGCGCGTTCGCCCAGCGCCAGCGCCCGATCCTCCTCGCTCATCGCATGGCGTCCGAGCGCGCTGGCGCGACGCCGATGCGCCGCTTCCAGCGTCGCGAGCGCGACCCGGTCCGTCTCCAGCTGCGCCCGCCCGCGCCGCAGCGCCGCCGCGGCGACCGCCGCATCCTGCTCCAGCCCCCGCGTGCGTGCGATCTGGCGCCGCACGCCATCGGTCCGCTGCTGCACCAGCGGCAGCGCCCCGCCCAGCACCGCACGGACGTGGACGAGGTCGTCGATCGATCCCGGCTGCGCGATCGCGACCACCGCCGGCCGGCGCGCCAAGGCGGTCAATGCCGCGAGCAATCGCGCGACCGGCGCCTGCTGCGTCGCGAGCGTCGTCTGCTGATCCGCCAGCAACCGCGTGACGATCGCCTGCCGCGCCCGCGCCGCCGTCAGATTGGCCTCCGCCGCCCGCACCCGCGCCGCCAGCGCCGCCTCCTCGGCCCGCGCCTTGTCCGCAGCGTTGCGTTCGGCCGCCGCGTCGCGCGCCAACGCTTCGGCGCGACGCGTGGCGATCACCGCGTCGCGCTTGGCCGCGACGAGCCGCTGGCGCTGGTCGACGACGGGCTGGCCGTATGCGGGAAGGGTGAGTGCGATCAGGGCAAGCACGCCGAGGACGACACGCCCGCCCTCACCCCATCGGCGCTCCGCGCCTTTTCCCCTCTCCCAACGGGAGAGGGGGGGGACCCGCTCGGCGCAGCCGAGTGGGGGGGGTGAGGGTGGAAACGGAACGGCAGCGCGCACCCTCACCCCTCCCGATGATAGGGATGCCCAGCCAAAATCGCGGTCGCACGGAACAGCTGCTCGGCCAGCATCGCCCGCGCCAGCATATGCGGCCAGGTCGCGCGCCCGAACGACAGCAGCAGGTCCGCGCCCGCCCGCTCGGCATCGTCGAAACCGTCGGCCGCGCCGATCAGGAAGCGCAGCTCGCGCGTACCGCTATCGCGCCACCGCTCGATCCGCCGCGCGAAGTCCAGCGAGCCGAGCACCTCGCCCTTCTCGTCGAGCATCACCCGCACCGTCTGCGGCTCCATCACGGGCACCTTGCCGCCGGTATCGGGCAGCTCGGTGACGCGCGTCGGCCAGGCGATCCGCTTCAGATAGCGATCGACCAGCTCCGCCTCGGGCGATCGCCCGATCTTGCCGCGCGCCACGATGTGGAGAAGGATGTCAGGCCTCGTCCGTCGCGGTGGGGGTCTTCGGCGGGTTGAGGACTTCCGGGGGAAGCGGCTTCAGCGACGACGACACGGTATCGCCGAACTGCCACATGCGTTCCAGATTGTAGAAGGTGCGCACCTCCGGCCGGAACAAGTGGACGATGACGTCATTGGCGTCGATCAGCACCCAGTCGGCGGTCTGCAGCCCTTCGATCCGCACCGGACGGCCGAACTCGGCCTTCACCTTTTCGGCGATCTTGTTGGCCATCGATGCGACCTGCCGCGTCGAGCGACCGCTGGCGATCACCATATGGTCGGCGATCGTCGATTTGCCCGCGAGCGGAATCGAAATGACCTCTTCGGCCTGATCGTCGTCCAGCGACGTCAGGATCAGTCGCAGCAGCGCTTCGACTTCGGCCGGGTCGGCCGGACGCACGGCCTGGGGGGTACTCGCCAAGGGGACTCCTGGGTTGCTGGGCCGGCATCAGTGCCGGTGCCAGTCGGGATCGGCCGCACGGACCGCGGTGGCGGAGGTCGGGTCGGGGCGGAAGCGCAACAGCACGAGTGCCGGCAAACTCCACGAGGTCCAATGCTTCGCCTGGCGTGCGGGCCGTTGGAAGCGCCGCAGCCAACCCATCGCGACACCCGCGAGGGCCTTGTCGTCATACCCCGGACGCGCGATCACCGCAATCGGCATCGTGCGCGCGATCTCGCGCCACCCGCGCCAGCGATGAAATTGCGCCAGATTGTCCGCTCCCATCAACCAGATGAACTGCCGCCGCGGGTAACGCCGCTGCAATTGGCGCAGCGTATCGAGCGTGTAGCGCGTATTGAGCCGCGCCTCGATATCACTCGCCCGGATCGGCGCCCGCCGCGCCATCCGCTTGGCCGACGCGAGCCGCGCCGCCAGCGGCGCCATGTCGCGCACGCCACTCTTCAACGGATTGCCCGGCGACACCAGCCACCACGCCTCGTCAAGCTCCAGCGCCCGGATCGCGGCGAGCGTGATCGCCCGATGCCCCCGATGCGCCGGATTGAACGATCCGCCTAGCAGGCCGGTTTTCATGGCTCGGCTCGCTGCCAGTCTTCACGCCCATGACGGACGCGAAGGATCTCAACGCCGGTGAAGGTGATCCGATACAGCAGAAGAAAGTCAGTTTCCGCGATCCGCCACTTGCGCGCGTCCCGGTCAACGATCGGGCCGGCAGCGGGAAACTCACCGAGGAAGCGGCTAGCAGCAATGGCCGCCCGCCCTATCTCGTCGGCAAAATCGGGATCGCGCTCGGCATAAAACACGTCAATCCGCGCAAGGTCGGCCTTTGCACGGGGAGCCCAGGTGACGGGTCTCATCCCCGTTTACGGGCGGCCACGCGCTCCTCGAACCATGCTTCCATATCCTCTTGGCTTATGCCGCCATCGCGTTCGATCGAATCGATACCTTCCTGAATAAAGGCTCGTAGTTCGATGTCGTGTTCGGCAACTTTGCGGATAGCGTCCGCCGCAAATTCTTCGCCGGTGATGCCACGTGAACGGGCCAGTTCCTCGACGATCGCCAGCGTGGCGGGATCGAGCGGTGCATTGATCGATACCGGTGCGTTCATTGGCGGATTCTATCCCTTGCTGCGGGAGTCTTCAACCGCGCACCTGCCCCGTGCCGCGGCCGATCCATTTGTACGTCGTCAGCCCCTCCAGCGCGACCGGTCCGCGCGCGTGGAGCCGCCCCGTCGCAATGCCGATCTCCGCGCCCAGCCCGAACTCGCCGCCATCGGCGAACTGGGTGGAGGCGTTCCACAGCACGATCGCACTGTCGACACCGCTCAGGAATCGCTCCGCAACCCCCGCATCCTCAGCGACGATCGCGTCGGTATGGTGCGATCCGTGCCGCGCGATATGCGCCATCGCCCCCTCGACCCCATCGACCAGCGCGACGGAGGCGATCGCATCGAGATATTCGGTGTCCCAATCTTCGGCGCTGACGGGCACGACGATGTCGCCGAACGCCGCCTCGACGGGATCGCCACGCACTTCGCATCCGGCCTGTTGCAGCGCTGTCACCAACGCCGCCGGCCCAGCGAAGTCGCGGTCGATCAGCAGCGTCTCCATCGCGCCGCAGATGCCGGTCCGCCGCATCTTCGCATCCAGCACCACCCGCTCCGCCATCGCCGGATCGGCCGAGCCGTCGACATAGACGTGATTGATCCCGTCAAGATGCGCCAGCACCGGCACCCGCGCCTCCGCCTGCACGCGCGCGACCAGGCTCTTGCCGCCGCGCGGCACGATCAGGTCGATCAGGCCATCGGCGGTCAGCATCGCCCCCACCGCGGCGCGATCGGTCGTCGGCACCAGCTGCACCGCCTCCGCCGGCAGCGCTGCCTGCACCAGACCCGCGATAAGGGCGGCATGGATCGCGCGATTGCTGTGGATCGCCTCGCTGCCGCCGCGCAGGATCACCGCATTGCCCGCCATCACGCACAATGCCGCCGCGTCCGCCGTCACGTTGGGCCGCGATTCGTAGATGATGCCGATCACCCCGATCGGCACGCGCACGCGGGTCAGCTGCAAGCCATTAGGGCGCTCGCGGCGATCGATCACCTGCCCGACCGGGTCGTCCAGCCCCGCCACCGCCTCGATCCCCGCCGCGATCCCCTCGATCCGCGCGGCATCCAGCCGCAGCCGGTCGAGCAGCGCGCCACTCAGGCCGCGCGCCTCGCCCGTCGCCATGTCGCGCGCATTGGCATCGAGGATCGCGGGCGCCCGTTCGCGCACCGCCGCCGCAGCAGCGCGCAGCCCGGCCGCCTTCGCCGCCGTCGGCAGCCCCGCGAGCATCCCGGCGGCACGGCGCGCACGCGCGCCCATGTCTGCGATCATTTCGTGCGTGTTGTCTGCGTCGGCCATGCCATTCGTTACCACGCCACCCGGCCTTATGCCACGAAGACGATCTTGCCCGGCCGATACAGCTTGCTAAGCTGCTGCCATGTCGGGGGATATCGCAGCAGCAGGGGACTTCATCACGGGCGCGCTCGCCGCCCGCACGGTGGAGCCGCACGCCGGGGAATCACGCGAGCACGGCCACGGCCTGTGCCTCAACTGCGGCACGCGGTTGATTGGGGCGCATTGCCACGCCTGCGGACAGAGCGGCCACGTCCACCGCACGATCGGCGCGATCGGGCATGAGATCGCGCACGGCGTCTTCCATTTCGAAGGCAAGATCTGGCGCACGCTGCCGATGCTGGTGTGGCGACCGGGCGACCTCACCCGCCGCTACGTCGCCGGCGAGCGCGCGCGCTTCGTTTCGCCGCTCGCGGTGTTCCTGTTCACCGTCTTCCTGATGTTCGCGACGATCAGCGCGCTGGGCGGCGACATCGCCGAACTCGCGACACCCGAAGGCGTCAGCCGCCACATCGTGGGCATTGCCGGCGGCGTCGAGAAGGTGGAAAAGCAGCTCGACCTCGCCCAGAAGACACGCGCCAAGCTGATCGCTGCGGGCAAACCGACCGCAAAGATCGATCAGGACATCGCCGGCCTGCAAACCGCGATCGCCGCGCTGAAGCGGACCCAGGCGGGCGGGACCGGCGGCGACAGCGTGGAAACGTCGTTCACCAACGCCAAGACCGGCTGGGCCAGCCTCGACCATGGTCTCGAAAAGGCCAACAAGAACCCCGGCCTCGCGCTCTACAAGCTGCAATCGAGCGCGTACAAATACAGCTGGCTGCTGATCCCCATCTCGACGCCCTTCGTCGCATTGCTCTTTCTATGGCGCCGCCGCTTCGGCCTGTACGATCACGCGATCTTCGTCACCTACAGCCTCGCCTTCATGATGCTGATGGTGATCACGCTGATGATCGCCGGTGTCATCGGCATCGGCAGCGGCTGGATCGTGCTCGCCGTCTTCGCGCTGCCGCCGATCCACATGTTCCGCCAGCTGCGCGGCGCCTATTCGCTGCGCACCTTTTCCGCACTCTGGCGTACCGCGGTGCTGCTCGTCTTCGCCTGGGCGGCGCTGCTCACCTTCGTGTCGCTGCTGCTGGTCCACGGGCTGACCGACTGACACCCAACCCTCGCGCCGTTCGCCCTGAGCCTGTCGAATAGCAGGTTGCCACAAGCGTAACGCCCCCGGACAGCCGTGCTTCGACAGGCTCAGCACGAACGGCCGCTTGCACGGGAGGGGCTGGTCGAGCCGCGAGCCTGCGCCTATCTTTCCCA
>JARJFA010000065.1:0-45114 GCA_030345395.1 Prunus mongolica | reverse complement strand
TTGCGCGCATGGCAACTCCCCAAGCGCGTGCCTGCGGGGATGGCGAAGCTCTATCCCGTCCTCCGCAAGATCCGTGGAAAGCCCGTCGAACTCGTCGTCGACAACGCCGCGGAGTTCCGGAGCCACATGCTCGAGGCGGCCGCGCGCGGGGCAGGCTTCGGCGTCCGGTTCTGTCCGATCGCGTCCCCCCGCTACCGGGCTGTCGGCGAGCGGATGATGGGCACCGCGAACCGCGAGATCTGCAGGCTTCTTCCCGGACGGGTCCTTGCCCCCCGCGAGGCCCGCCGCCTGGGCGTCGACAACGCCGATACGCATGCGTCCTGATGAGCGAGGTGGAGCCCGTCGCCAACATGGTCGTCGCGATGATCAACACGACCCCGAACAGCGGCAACGGCGACCGCCAGCGGCGCTCCTCATGGAGCAGGAGCTCAACCGCAACGGCATCACGAACTTCGCCGACATGCAGTCGTTCCTGATCGACTGCATGGACATCGTTGCCGTACGCGCAGCTCAGTCCGTCCGGCCTCCGGGCGTTCAATCTGCGCTACCACGACATCGTCGCCGTCCGGGGCCTGCTCGACGACCTGGTGCCCCTCGAGGGCCGGCGGAAGCGTCGCGACGACGCCACCGCCACCGTCGACTTCCGCTACGACCCCTCGGACATCAGCCGCATCCACGTCTGGAACCGCCGTCGGCGCGTCTTCGTCGAGCTGCGCTGCTCGGACGAGCGGTATGCGGACGGCATGCCGCTGTGGTTCCACGAGCAGGTCCGCGCAGCCGCGGCGAAGGAGCGGGAGGGCCCTTCAACACGGAGGAGCAGCGGCTCGCTGCCAGGGCCCGTCTCGTGCAGGCCATCCGCGGCATCAGCCCGGACGAGAAGCGGAAGTCGCGCGAGGCGGTGGCCAAGCTCCTCGAGATTCCGCGCATCCGCCAGGTGACCGGCAACATCGTCGAGCTGTCGGCGCGTCGAGGCGGAGCCGGTCAGCTCGACGAGTTCATCTCCTGCGACCCGCGCGGCGCTGACCTCGCTCGACCAGGAGATCCTGTCCAGCCGTCCGGCGGTCAGGCCGCGGGCGTCGCATTCCAACCTTCGCGGGCGTCGCCGCGAGAAGGAGGCGAGGGACCGCCGCCATGCCGGCCAGCCGTCGGCCCCGAACGAGGCGGAGCAGGCGCCTGCCGCGCGTCGGCCGCGCCCGGCTGCGGAACGGGGAGGGTTCTCCTGATGGAAAAGGCCAGCGACGCGCGCGGCGGATCGGGCGAGGCGAAGGCCCGATTCAACTCGATCGTCGTCGACTATCCCCCGATGACGGCCGCCATCGAGGCGATCACGGTGGTGCGGGAGATGCAGCGCGCCATCCCGTCCGATGCCGCGAGGCCCGATGGTCCTGCTCAACGCGCCCCTCGGGACGGGCAAGTCGATGACGCTCAAGACGGCCGCCGCCCATGCGGCCGCCGAAGCCCCCGAGGGCCATCGCCCCATCCTCGTCGTCCAGACGCGAGCGCCGGGACGACGGACAGCATCCCGTCGGCGATCCTCAAGGCGCTGGGGGCGGCTCGGCCGGACGTGGGCAAGGTCGAGGCCCGCTGGCTCCGGGCCGTGGCCGAGATGCGGCGCTGCCACGTGGAGGTCGCCGCGTTCGACGAGTTCAACCGGGCGGCGCGACGGCCCACGATGAGCCGCCCGATCGCGATGGGCCATACGGGAGCACCTCGTAGACGAGGGCCGTCGCGGCGGTCGCGTTCGTGGGCACCGCCGACGCCGCGGTCGTCCTCGGCCCAGTGCGAGGACATCCTGGACCGGCTCGAGGACGAGATCGACCTCAGTCCGCTCGCCTGGCACGAGCAGGAGGACAGGGAGCTCCTCTTCGCCTTCCTGCGCGACGTGGACGCCGAACTTCAGGGGAACGGGCTTCTCGCCGCCTCGTCCGGTCCTCGGCGACGAGTTCACGGCGAAGGGGCTTTGCGAGGCTTCGAAAGGACGTCTGCGCCCACTCATGGGCATCATCCGGGGAGCAATGGCGCTGTCCATGCGGAGGACGGCGCCTCGATCACCGCCGACGACCTGCGCCAGTCGATCGACGCCCTACAGCCTGCGGGTCGACTTCATCGGCCGGAACGAATTCTCGTGAAGACGGGCGCGACCAGGCCCGGCTCTGATCGGCACGACGCCAACCTCAGGCCGCCGATCCCCGGCAGAATCCGGCAACGGATACGTCGCGCGGAGCCGCGGCGGCCGTCGTTCGCCGAGCACATGTTCGACCTCACGTCCGCAGCGGGAGCCGTGGACGTCGGACATGCGGCGCCGCTGCTCCTCGATCCGGCGGCCGTCCGGAGACTTGCGACGAGCCTCGGGATCGATGCCGCCGACTTCGCCGTCAGGGCCCTGCGCTCCGCCGATGCGCCGGGCCGGATCGCCTTCTTCGGCTCCGCCGTCGACCGCCGCCACCTCGTGTCCGCGGTGCGCAGGTTCGCTCCCGCGGCGCTGGCGATCTCGGCGCACCATCGCGCCCTCTGGCTGCTCTCCGCCTTTCCGTTCTGCGGCGAAACCTGGACGCTGCTCACGACCGAATGCCCCGATACCCACTGCGGGGCGGTCCAGCGTTGGCGATGGACGAGGGGGATAGAGATCTGCGACCGCTGCGGCGCCGCGCTTGAGGCGGGCGGCCACGCCGGAAGTCCCCGTGCGTCTCCGCGACCGCCTGGCGGCCGCGATCGGCATCGTCCACCCCGACGGCGAGACGAGGAGAAGGGCGCTCGCCAGGCTCCCGGAAGGACTGGGGCGACGACGCCTGCCGGCATCCTCGATCTGCTGTGCGCGGTGGCCGGGCGTCGTCGATCCCGCGATCCGCTACCGCGCCGCGCGTCAGCTCATCGACCCCAAGGCCGAACCGGGGCGGATCATCGAGGCGGTGGCGAGCGCCTTCCGCGTGCTGGAGGAATGGCCGGACGGCTTCGCGCGGCTCGCCAGCGAGCGCCCTCTCATCCCGGACGGGGAAGCACGGCGACGGCAACCGGGGCGCGACCCTCGCCTTCCTCGACCTTCCGTCTCGCTGCACGTTGGAGGCCCGAGGTCGCCGAGGCGATCGTCGGGCTGCGGCGGGCTCCTTTCCGCCGGGCGCGAGGCGGATACTCGCCGAGGGAGGCGGCGGCGAAGTGCGGGACCCGTCCATCGACAATCCTCGCGGCCCGGCGCGAAGGGCGCATCCCGACCGTCTTCCACCTGGACGGTCGCCGCGCAGTCGCGCTGCTCGACCGTCGGCACGTCGACGGACTGAGAGCGCCTTCCGCGTCCCCTACCATGTCGCCGCGGCAAGGCTCGGGGTCACCTATCGGACGATCGAGGAGCTGGTCGCACTCGGCAGGCTCGATCGGGCTCCGCTCGAGCCGAAGGCGCGCCCGGTGCCCCGCCGTCACGGGCGGATCGCTGAACGCCCTCGTCGGCCGCATCGAGGCGGCAGGGGCCGGCCGCATCGAAGACGGCGTCCCGCTCGACGCGGCGATGCCGGGCGGTCGGCGGCCGCCTGAAGCCATGGACGGGAGCCCTGTGCGCGATGCTGGATGCCGCGATCCCGTTCCGCCTCGACGGGCGGGGCAGGGGGCTCGTCCGTCGGGTGGTGGTGGAACGATCGGCATGGATCGCCCTGAGCGGCCTACCGCAGGTGCCGGAGCAGTTCCCGAACGCGTTCTCGGATGCGATGTCGAAGGCGGACGCGGCCGACGCGCTCAACCTGCGGCCGAGCGGCTACGTGGCCCGTCCTGGTCGTCGTGGCCGGACTTCGCATGGTTGGGCCCGCACCGTGCCCGTGAGGGAGGTGGAGGCCATGACCCGCAGCCTCGTCTCGGCAGCCGAGATCGCCGCGCGGCTCGATGTGGCCTCCAGGCAGGTCGGCACGCTCATGAGGCGCGCGGGCGTCGGGCGCATCTCGGCAGCAGGCTACGACAGACGCGCCTTCGACCGGATGATGATCCCCGGCGGCGGCGATCATCCCGAAGCGGGTTCGGCTGTGCCGGCCCGCCGCCGAAGCTCACGGGCCAAGGCCGGGTAGACCCGGCGCGACCAGCCGGGCGCCGGGCCCGCGTCGCTCCGGAAGGCAGTACGGTCGCACTGTATCCGCGTGGGAGCAGAGGCTGAAGGGCGGCGCCGCGCCGGCTAGCTGCGACGTCGCCTCCAGCTGACGATCCGCCACAGATACAGGGCCGCGATCAGGGCGATCACGATCGCCGAGACGGGGCCCACGAAGCGGCCGACCGCTGCGTAGCTCGCTCCCAGCCGCGCTCCCGCCATCGCGAGCAGGGCCGTCCAGCCGGTGGTCCCTGCGAGCGACCAGAGGAAGAACCGGCCGAAGGGCATCGCAAGCAGACCCGCGGGGATCGACACGATCGAACGTATCGTAGGCACGAGGCGGCCGAGGCCGACGACCGCGCCGCCCCAGTTCCCGAAGAGCCGCCGCCCCCGTTCCACGTCGTTCCAATCGAGAGCCAGCCAGCTGGCCGCGACGATCGACGAACCGGCGGAACCGATCGACCCCCAGCCTCCGGGCCACCCAATACCAGAAGAGGTTGCCCACCATGGCGCCCACCGTGCCGGCGGCGATGACGCCGGCGAGGCCGAGCGGGCCGCGGGCCGTCTGCATGCCCGCCAGCGGCATGATCACCTCCGAAGGGACGGGAGGAAAGATCGTCTCCGCAAGCATGAGAAGCGCGATGCCGACGTAGCCCATGTGCGACAGCATCTGCTCGATGAAGCTGGTCATGGACCGTGCTCTACGCCCCTCAGGTTGAGGTCGCCTGACGCCGGGATTGGGAGTTGTCCATAAAGCTGCACGGAGACGAGGATTGGGATTTCGTAAGGTGGCCGAAAGGGGCGTCCCAACCTCGCCGGCCTATGCCCCGGGCATGCGAACCACGCCACTCCTCCTCCCGCTCGCCCTCTGCGGCTGCGGCGCCGATCAGCCGGCAAGGCAGCCCCTCCCTCCATCCCACGCGGAGAAGATCGCAGACGAGTCCGAGCTGCTGCGCCTTACCCTCACCCCCGACGCCCAGAGAAGGCTCGGCCTCGAGACGTCGGCCGTCGAGGGCGGCAGCGTCCGAAGGAGCCGTCAGGGTATCGGGCGAGATGTGGTGCCACCCGCCGTGGGAGGCGGCGTTCCGCTGAACTCGCTGTCGAACCTGCAGCAGATCGGCAGCCAGCAGGCGGCGGCGGACGCCGAGGCGGCGCGCGCAGCCGCGCAGGAGAGGCTGGCGCGGATCGCGCTGACCCGGGCCGAGGCCCTCGTTGAGGCCGAGGCCGGAAGCATCCGCGCCAGGGACGAGGCGCGGGCGGCGCTCGCGACCGCCCAGGTCGCCCTCGGAGCCGCGAGGCGGCAGGCGTGGCCTGCTCGGTCCGCCGATCGCGGCCCTCGGGTCGCAGCGCCGGCTGTGGGTGCGCGCCTCGGCGTTCGGGGGGGACGTCGGCGACGTGCGCCGCGAAGGAAGCGCGGTCGTGCGGCCCCTCGGCGCCCAGGGGCCGGACGCGTCCCGCGACGCCCGTCAAGGCGCCCCCGTCCGCCAACGCGGTCGCCGGCACGGTCGACCTATACTACCTCCTCGACAACGGCGACCGCGCCTTCCGCATCGGCGAGAGGGTCTCGGTCGACCTTCCCCTCTCCGGCCGCTCCGAAGGACTGTCCGTGCCGTCGTCCGCGCTGGTCCGCGACGCGCAGGGCGGCGAATGGGTATACCAGCGCACGTCCGCAAACACCTTCGTGCGGCAGCGCGTCGAGGTCGGGCATGAGATGGGAGGGACGCGCGCTGCTCGCTCGGGGCCTCTCGCCCGACGCCGAGGTCGTCTCCGTCGGAGCCGCCGAGCTGTTCGGCATCGAGTTCGGGGCGGCGCACTGATGCTCGCCAGGCTCGTCACGTTCGCCCTGGCGCAGCGGGCGCTGGTCATGGCGCTTGCCGCCGTTCTCGTGGTGCTCGGCGTCCGGGCGGGCCGCGAAGTTCCTCTCGACGTGTTCCCCGAATTCGCTCCGCCGATGATCGAAATCCAGACCGAGGCGCCCGGACTTTCGACGGAGGAGGTCGAGAGCCTCGTCACCGTCCCGGTGGAGACCGCCGTCAACGGGATACCGGGCCTCATGACACTGCGGTCGAAGTCCGTGCTGGGACTTTCGTCGGTCCAGATCCTGCTTGATCGGGGAACGGACGCGCTCGGCGCGCGCCAGATCGTCGGCGAGCGCATCGCGCAGGTCCAGCCCCGCCTTCCGCTCGCTGCGCGACAGCCGGCGCTGATGCCGCCGCTCTCGTCCACCAGCCGCGCGATGAAGGTGGGCCTCTCATCGGCGGTGCCTCGATCAGATGCAGCTGTCCGAACTCGTCCGATGGACGATACGGCCGCGGCTGATGCGGTCCCAGGCGTCGCGAACGTCGCGGTCTGGGGCCAGCGGGACAGGCAGCTCCAGGTGCTCGTCGATCCCGACAGGCCTGCGCACCGCCGGGGTGACCCTCTCCGAGGTCCGCGCCGCGGCGGGAGACGCCGTCCTCGTGGGAGGCGGCGGCTTCGTCGACACGCCGAACCAGCGCCTCGCCGTCCAGCAGCAGGGCATCGTGCAGGACGCCGGGCAGCTGGCGCAGGCGATAGTCAAGCAGGCTGGCGAAGCGCCCGTCCGGATCGGAGACGTGGCGAGGGTGGTCGATGGTCACGCGGGCTCCGATCGGAAACGCCATCATCGACGACGGTCCCGGCATCATGCTCATCGTCGAGAAGCAGCCGACGGCCAACACCCTCGAGCTGACCCGCGCCGTCGAAGCCGCGTTCGCCGAGCTGAAGCCGGGCCTGCGCGACGTCGAGGTCGACACGACGATCTTCCGTCCCGCCACCTTCATCGAACGGTCGATCGACAACCTCGTGCGGGCGCTCCTGATCGGGTGCGCGCTGGTCGCCGCCGTCCTCTTCCTCTCACCCGCGAGTGGCGCCAGGCCGCCATAAGCCTCGTCGCGATACCGCTGTCGCTGCTCGGCGCCGGGCTGGCGCTGGTCTGGAGCGGCGCTACGATCAACGTGATGGTCATCGCCGGCCTCGTCATCGCCCTGGGAGAAGTCGTCGACGACGCGATCATCGACGTCGAGAACATCGCGAGGCGGCCTGCGCCTCAACGCCGCGCTCGTCGAGCCGAAGCCCGCCTTCGAAGTCGTCCTCGCCGCGTCTCTCGAGGTGCGCTCCGCCGTGGTTGTTCGCCTCCCTCGTCGTCATGCTCGTCTTCCTGCCCATCTTCTTCCTTGGAGGCGTGGCAGGCACGTTCTTCCAACCCGCTGGCCGATCGCATACGTCCTTGCCATCGGAGCGTCGCTTCTCGTGGCGCTGACCGTCACGCCGGCGATGTGCCTGCTCCTCCTGCCGGGAGCATCCGCCGAAGCACGCCGGGGACACGCGTCTCGTAGCGATCCTGAAGCGGCGCTACGGCGGCATGCTGCCCGGGATCGTCGCACGTCCCCGTCATGGCCGCCGGCATCGTCGCGGGCGGACTCCTGCTCGCCGGCGTCGGCTACGCCACGTTTAAGGACCAGTTCCTGCCCGACTTCCGCGAGACGGACTTCCTCATGCACTTCGTCGAGAAGACCGGAACATCCATCGACGCCATGAACCGGATCACCATCCGCGCTTCGAAGGAGCTCCGATCGATCCCGGCGTCCGAAACTTCGGCGCGCACATCGGCCGTGCCGAACAGGCGGACGAGGTCGTCGGTCCGAACTTCACGGAGCTCTGGGTCAGCCTCGACGACAAGGTCGACTACGAGGCCTCCGTGGCGCGGATCAAGGAGGTGATCGAGGGATATCCCGGCCTCTACCGTGACGTGCTGACCTATCTGCGCGAACGGATCAAGGAGGTCCTGACCGGCGCAGGCGCGACCGTCGTGGTGCGCATCTACGGCCCCGAGCAGCACGAACTCCGCGCGCCGGCGTCCGCGTCCGGGACGCCGTCGCGGCGATCGATGGCGTCGCGGACCTCAAGCTCGAAAGCCAGGTGCTCGTGCCGCAGATCCGCATCCGTCCGCGCCCCGCTGACCTCGCGAGGCTCGGGCTTTCGGCAGGCGAGGTCCGCCGACAGGCGCAGGACGATGGTCGCCCAGACCAAGGTCGGCGAGGTCTATCGCGACCAGAAGGCCTTCGACGTCGCAATATGGGGCGAGCCCGCGATCCGGAGCGACCCGCACGCGCTGCGCGACCTGATGATCCAGGCGCCAGCGGGCAGCACCGCCCCGACGAGCGGAGGCGCGCCCGGGACGCCCGGGCCGGCCGCCGGCGTGACGTCGGGCCCGGGCGTGCGTCTGGGAGACGTGGCGGACGTCGAGATCGTGCCGGACGCCGAACGAGGTCAAGCGCGAGAACGGGACAGCGACGGCTCGACGTCACGATGAACGTCGCCGGCGCGGACCTCGGCACCGTGGCGCGATCGGTGGAGGCGGCGGTGGGCAAGGTGCCCTTCGCCGCCGGCTACCACCCGGAGGTGCTGGGGGGAACACGCTGCGCTGCGGGACGCCCGTCAGCGTCTGTGGTCGATCGGCGTCCTGTGCCTCGTCGGCATACTGCTGCTCGTCTGGATCGAGTTCCGCTCCCTTCGGATCACCGCACTCGTCGGCGTCAGCCTGCCGTTCGCGCTCGTCGGCGGCGTCGTTGCCGTCGCGCTCACCGGCGGCGTGCTGTCGCTCGGATCCCTCGTGGGCTTCGTGACCGTCATCGGGATCGCGGCGCGCAACGGCATCATGCTGCTGTCCCACTACCAGCATCTGGAACGTCACGAGGGACTCGCGTTCGGACGGGAGCTGGTGCTGCGCGGCGCGGAGGAGCGGCTCGTTCCGATCCTCATGACGGCGGCATGCGCCGGCCTGGCCCTCGTCCCCCTCGTCGTGGCGGGCGACGCGCCCGGGCATGAGATCGAACACCCGATGGCGATCGTCATCCTGGGAGGGCTCATCTCGTCGACGGCCCTCAACCTCCTCCTGCTCCCCTCCCTCTACCACCGCTACGGAGGAAGACGCGGACCCGCGATCGGCGGCCGGGGCCGGGAGGTCCGGGCATGATCCGTCTGACCGCGACACGGCTCGCGCCGCTTCTCGGCCTGTCGGCCGCGGCGTGCATGAACGTGCCGTCGGCTCCTCCAACCATCGCGCCGCCGGCCGCCCGCGGACCGTTCGCAGCCCTTCCCGTCACGTCGATCGCGCCGGTGCCCGACGGATGGTGGCGCCTCTACGAGGACTCGGCTCTGGACGGTCTCGTGCGGTCCGCGCTCGCGGCGAACGCGGACATACGCGTCGCGGAGGCGAACCTCCGCTCCGCGAGGGCGGCGCCTGCGCCTGGCGCGCGCGAACCGGCTTCCGCAGACGACGCTGGAGAGCGCCCTGGCCGTAGACGATCCCTCGTCGCAGCCAAGCGCGTCGGGCAACGTGCCGACGACCGACTACGACGCCGCGGTCACCGCCAGCTGGGACCCGGACCTGTTCGCGAGACTGCGTTCGGCGGCAGCCGCGGCGGAGGCCGATCTCGACGCCCAGGCTGCGCTCGCCGACGGGGTCAGGGTGGCGGTGGCCGCGGACACGGTCCTCGCCTACGTCGACCTGTGCGGTTCGACGCGGGCGATCGCGCTCGCGCGGGAGGTCGCCGCCGCCCAGGACCGCACGGTAGGCCTCGTCCGGGATCAGCTGCGTTCCGGCGAGACGTCCCCCCTCGAGGTCGCCCAGGCGGCCACGATCGCGGCGTCCACGCGCGCGGCGATCGCGCCATTTGAGGCGCAGCGGGCGAACGCCCTGTATCGCCTTGCGACCCTTCAGGGCCGCCCACCGGCCGAGGCGAGAGGCTTCGGCTTCGAATGCGCGACCGCGCCCAGACTGCGAGGCGCGGTCCCGGTCGGCGACGGTGCGTCGCTCCTGCTGCGCAGACCCGACGTCCGAGAGGCCGAACGCAGGCTCGCCGCCGCGGCGGCGCGGATCGGCGTCGCGCGGGCCGATCTCTATCCCCGCGTCAGCCTTTCAGGCGCGCTCGGACTTCTGGGCGGCGGGCTCAGGGGCGTGGCGTCGCCCTTAGTGACCTGGGCCTTTCCGAACCGGGCGCCGGCACGCGCCCGCCTGGAGCAGGCCCGCGGCGCCGAAAGGGCGGCGCTCGCCGGCTGGGACGTCGCGGTGCTGCGGGCCTTGCGGGAGGTGGAGACCGCAATCGCGGCCTACGACGCCGAGGTGCGGCGGAACGGCGCGCTCGATCTGGCCGTCGCGGAAGCGAAGGCCTATGCCCGGCGCGCGGAGGCGCGCGTCCGGCTAGGCGATTCGCCGGGCATCGTGCAGACGGATGCCCAGCGGGCTCTAGCGGGTTCCATGCTGCAGAAGGTCCAGTCTGACATCGCCGTCTCCCAGGCGGAGGTCGCGCTGTTCCGCTCCCTCGGCGGCGGCTGGCGCACGAAGGCGCCAGGAGGCTAGAAGGACGGATGCGCATCCTGATCGTGGAAGACGACGCGGAGACGAGTGACTACCTGGCGCAGGGACTCTCCCAGGCCGGCCACCACGTCGTCACCAGCGCCGACGGACCGGACGGCCTGTTCAAGGCCACCGGGAACGCCTTCGATGCGCTCGTCGTCGACCGGATGCTTCCCGGACTCGACGGCCTTTCGCTCGTCAAGGCCCTGCGGGCCGCAGGCAGCACGACCGCGATCCTGATGCTGACCGCGGTCGGTGGGATCTCGGACAGGGTGGAAGGCCTCGAAGGGGGCGCCGACGACTATCTCGTGAAGCCGTTCGCGTTTTCCGAACTCGCCGCCCGACTGAACGCGCTGGCAAGACGTCCGGCGCCGCGCGTCGAGCCGCACGTGCTGAAGACGGCCGACATCGTGCTCGACCTCGATCGGCGGACCGTCGAGCGCGCCGGCCGCCGCATCCAGCTCCAGCCTCGCGAATTCTCCCTGCTCGCCGAGCTCATGCGCAATCCGCGCCGCGTCGTGACGCGCACGATGCTGCTGGAGCGGGTCTGGGACTTCGACTTCGACCCGAAGACGAACATTGTCGAGACGCATCTCAGCCGCCTGCGCTCCAAGCTCAATCTGGGCTTCGACGTGGATGCCATCGAAACGGTTCGCGGTGCAGGCTACATGATCCGGGGCGGCCGATGATCCGGCGCCTGGCACGGTCGACCTCCGGCATGGTCGCCCTCGTCGCGATGGGCTTCGCGGCGGCGACCCTCGCGATCGGAGCCGCCGCCCACGTCGTCACCCACGAGGCGCTCGAGGAGCAGCTCGATCATCGCATCGCGGTGGAGACCGACGCCCTGTTGCACGAGGCACGGACGCGCGGCTTCCCGGCGCTCGCCAAGGCCGTTCGGCTGCGTGACAGCGCACGCACGTCGTCGAGCCTCGACTATCTCCTGACGGACGCCGGCGGCCGACCAGTCGCGGGGAACATCCAGACGTCGCATCCGCCGCGACCCGGGAAGGAGGAGCTGCTGCGGTTCAGACGTGGTAGATACCCGGCGGTGGGGCAGTCGCTGACGACCACGGTGTCGGGGGGGGGCCTCACGGTGGCGGCGGATCGCAGCGACCTCGACGAGATCGACCGGACCCTTGAGACGCTCTTCGCCTGCGCCCTCGGCGCGACGCTGGCGCTCGGAACAGGGGCCGCCGCCGTCATCGGCTGGACGACGAGGCGACGACTCGCCGAGATCGACGCGACCGCTAGGGCCATCATCGCAGGGGACCTGTCGCGGCGCATTCCCCGGGACGGGTCGAACAGCGAGTTCGACCGGCTCGCGGGAACCCTCAACCAGATGCTGGAGCGGATCGGCGCGCTGATGGAGAATCTGCGGCAGGTCTCCAGCGACGTGGCCCATGACCTGCGGACGCCGCTGACAAGACTCTGCAACCAGCTCGAGATCGCGGCGGCCGGCGCGGACGACGGCAAGCGGATGGAGGCGATACGGGAGGCGAGGATCCAGGCGGACGACGTTCTCGAGATCTTCGCCTCCGTGCTGAGGGTGGCGGAGGTGGAGAGCCTGACCGCGCGCGACCGCTTCGCGACCTTCGACGTCTCCGAGCTCCTCGTCGAGATGGCCGAGACCTACGAACCGGAATTCGACTCCAGCGGACACCATCTGCGGACGGACTTCGCCGCAGGCCTCGTGGTGCTCGGCGACTGGCGGCTGATCGCGCAGGCCGTGTCCAACCTGCTCGAGAACACCCTGCGCCATACGCCGCCGGGCACGACCGCGCTGCTGTCCGTCGAATGCGACACCGAGCACGTCGCGATCTCGCTGACCGACGACGGCCCGGGCGCGACCATCGACGATGCCGAACGGCTCTTCCAGCGATTCGTGCGGGCCGAGACGTCCAGATCCAGACCCGGCCATGGCCTCGGGCTCGCCCTCGTGCGAGCCGTCGCGGTGGGACATGGCGGCGAGGCCGTCGTCGAGAACGGACACGAGGGCTTCGGCGTCACCATCCGGCTTCCGCGAGCCTGAGGCGGAGGTCGAGGGCGCGCGCCTGACGCACGAACCGCAGCGCCCCGCGACCCGCTTCCAAGCCCGAAATTTGGCGCACCGGATCATGCAGGACTGCTTTCACCGCGTCAGGAGACCTGGCCGTTCAGCCATAGAGACCGGTCCGGGACCGACGGGGCGGTCCGACGTTGCGATCCAAGGGATGCGCCGCCCCGCCGATCGATGCCGCCGCCACCATCCGCGCCGGGGAGGGCCGTGTGCGCCGCCCGTTGGCCTTCGCCATCCGGCAAGACGTGGCGGATGGCTCGAGGGTCCGAAACCGACGGGACTTCCGGCGGCTTCTCCACGGTGTCCATCCCACTCTATGCCGACAGATCCAGGTGGCGCCCCGGTGCCGCCGATCGGTCGGCCAGAAAGCGAGACGCCGGACGTGGACCCGCCCCTCGGGCCCCGCCCCGTCACGGTCCAAACGGCGCAGTTGCTCTGCCCGACGATCGGGGGGACCGTCGCCTGGACCGGGAGCTGGGACGGTATGGCGACGGCACTACATTGTGGTGGAACGAAAAGGGATCGACTACGATGACGAGGTGCGGCTGATGTCATCACGCCACGAGGAGACGGAGGTGCAGCATGACGGATTATAGTTTGCCGTCTCCAGAGAGCATGGCCGAAATCGGTGCGCGCGCGAAACGGTTGCGAGAGCATCTCGGGATGACCCCCGAAGAGGTCGCGGCGCGGGCCTCGATCCCGCGGGAGGCGGTGCTGCAGCTCGAGGCCGGCGGTGGCGTCCGGCTCGATGCGGCGCTTGCGATACATGGCGTGCTCAGCAACGACGCGGCGGGGGCAGGACTGTTCACGACGCCCAGGTTGAGCAGCATCGACGCGGTCGAGGCATTCGAGCAGCGCAGACTCGCTCGATGAGGAGATGGAGGAACACGGGCCGCATCAGCGTCGGGCTGAACTTCGGCGACGGAGCCGCAACGCTTCGACTGGGCGAGGCGGCAGTCGCCGAAGGCCGCACATATCTGCAGTTCGATCCCAAGTTCGTCGCCTTCGGGATCAATCCGTCGTCCAGGCCCGGCCGCTCGGAAAGTGGATGCCTCCGTCCGCGTGTCGGTTCCATTCCGGCAGCGGATCAGCGGCCGCCGTCCGGATGCGATCCCGCCGCGAAGCGGATCGTGCAGACGAGTCCACGAGGCGAGCCGTTTTCCAGGGTCAGGGCGGCGCCCATGCGGCGCGCGAGATTGCGCGCGATGGTGAGGCCCAATCCGGTCCCCCCCGTCTCGCGTGAGCGGGAAGTCTCCAGACGGACCATCGGAAGGAACACCGTCTCGAGCTGATCCGCAGGTATGCCGGGGCCGGGATCGCGGACCTCGATGCGTAGGCCGGCGGCCTCGGAATGGGTGGATAGATTGACCTCGCCGCCGTATTTTATCGCGTTGTCGACCAGATTCTGCACGCATCGGCGCAGCATCTGCGGGCGGCAGATCCAGTCGCGTCCCGCCGCCGCGTCGAACGCGGCTACGTTGCCCGCCTCCCGCTCGTCCTCGACGATGCTCTCGATCAGGGAATCGATGTCGAGAAGCACCGGCTCCTCGCGCATGTCCGTGCTGCGGGCGAGGGCGAGACCCTCCTCGACGATGGCGCGCATCGCGTTCCAATCAGACAGCAGGCGCATGCGCGTCGCGTCGTCCTCCATCTGCTCCAACTTCAGCCGCATCCGAGTCATGGGCGTCTGAAGGTCGTGAGTGATCGCGGCGATCATCTGCGTCTGCTCGGCGCTGTGCTCGACAAGGCGCGCCTGCATGTCGTTGAACGCGCGGATCGCGAGGCGCACGTCGCTAGGACCGCTCTCGGGCAGCGCGGCCGCCGCGGCCTCGGGGCCGACGCGACCTGCGGCGCGCGTCAGGGTGCGGATGGGCGCGCCGGCGATGCGCGCGATCAGCAGCGCGAGGAGCGCCGCGGCGGCCGCCACCACGACTATGAAGGCCGGATCCGGCCCGTAGTTCGCCTTGAGCAGGGGCGGGGGGCCGGTGACGAAGCTCCAGACGCTGCCGTCGCTCAGCCGGACGCCGATCCTCCAGCAGTCCGTGGCCGCGACCACGGATCGCCACGCGCGCATCGTCGGGGACGGCCGCACCCTCTCGTCCGGATCGTCCGCGTCGGCGTTCGTGATGACCTCGCAGCGCGCCACCGGGAGGACGTTCACCGAGGCTCCCACGCCGCGGGGCAGCTGTGCGGCGAGCAGACCCGTGAGCTCCGGCGCGCGCAGGCCGCTTCCGTCTCCTGGACCTGCCATCCGCACGAAGCTGTGCGCCTCCCGGGCCTCATGCCGTCGGCGCGCCACGGGAACGGCCTCGAGCTCGCCTAGGAAGCCCGCGATCCGTTCGATCGCCCGGATGCCCTGGATGTGGCGGATCTCGGCGACGCGCCGCCATTCGGACAGCGCGACGCCGAGCGTTCCCGCCAGCAGGATGCCGACGAGCAGGATCATGAAGATCCGGCCGATCATGGTGTCCAGGGTCCGCGGCAGTCTCACAGCAGTTCGACGGCGGCCGCCAGCACGTAGCCCTCGAACCGGACGGTCCGGATCAGGTCGCTCCCTTCGGGCCCGAAGCGCGCTCGCAGCCGGCTGACCTGAAGATCGATCGCACGGTCGTTGGCGTCGCCCTGCCTGACGGCACCGAGCGCCAGGAGCTGCTCGCGGGACAGCACCCGGTTGGCGTAGTCGACGAACAGCCTGAGCAGCCGGAACTCGGTGCCTGCGAGCATCGTCACGCGACCGGCACCGTCGCGCAGCTGCCGATGCTCGAAGTCCAGCGTCCACCCCGCGAAGCGCGCCGCCTTGGCAGGCAGCGGCTCGAGGTTGGTCGGCAACGAACGGGCGCGCCGCAGCACGTTGCGGATGCGCGCCGCCAGCTCGCGCGGTTCGAACGGCTTCGCGACGTAGTCGTCCGCCCCCATCTCGAGACCAAGGATGCGGTCGATCGGCTCGCCCCGAGCGGTGAGCATGATGACCGGCAGGTCGCCGCCGGCGCGGATCTCGCGGCAGAGCGCCAGGCCGTCCTCGCCGACGAGGTTCAGATCGAGGATGACGAGGTCCGTCCCGCCGCAGGCGAGTTCGCGACGCATGGCGGCGCCGCTGGGAGCGGTCGCGACGGCGAATCCGGCCTTCTTGAGCTGGCTGGCGAGGAGAAGGCGGATTTCGGGATCGTCGTCGACGATCAGGAGACGGGATTCGCTGGACACCGGCCCGTATGTGTCCCGATCGCGCGCGGATGACGAAATGTTTTTCATGTCCGGACGTAGCAAGCGCGACCCCTGACACATTGCGACACAACAAACGGGCGCGGTGGAACGGCGCGACAGTCGTATCCGGGCGCCTTCGCCGGCGCGCCAGCATGCGGCGTCCCGACACGCGCAATCCGAACCCCAGTTTGCGGGAAGGCCTGTGCCTGGCGCCAGCGGCTGCCTTTCCGCCGCCGAGCCGCCACGTCCGATCGGCGTGCGGGGATGTGGCCGCGTCTTCGGCCGGCGCACCTGCCGGCGAACGTCCGTGGGCTCCGGCCAGGCAGCGCGAAGTCTTGGGCAGGCAAGGACGCCCCGCTCGACGAACGCGTCCACGTGGGCCTTCGCCGCGGTCGTGACCGAAGTCGCGGCGCAAAGCCGCACGGTCGACGCTCAACGCAATCTGCTCTCCAGCCGAGCCGCCACCGATGCGCGGATCGCCTGCCCGCTGCGGATCTTCCGCCAGGTGTTGTAGCTGATGCCGAACTGCGCCGTGAGCGCCTCGTCGGTCTCTCCGCGAACGTCGCGCCGCATGCGTTCCGCGATCGACGGCTCGACCGGGCGCAGCCGGCCAGCCGCGGGCTGGGCTTCGCTCATCGGCCCATCCCCCCTTCCTCGATCCCGCGCGCGAGCGTGCTCCCGAAAGCGGCCGTGCCGAGCGGACCGGCCAGGTCGCGGGTCCGCGTCTCCGACCGGGAAAGAAGCACGTCCACCATCCTTTCCATCTCCATCGAAGCCTCGAGGTAGCGGGAGTCGTCGTGGCGCCGGCCGAGCCACGCCAGCAGCATCGCAGCCGACAGGACGAGCGACACCGGATTGGCGACGTCGCGACCCGCGATGTCCGGTGCCGAGCCATGCTGCGCCTGCGCGACGCACATCGCTTCTCCGACGTTGACCGAGCCCGCCAGTCCCAGCCCCCCGGACAGTTCGGCGGCGGCGTCGGAGAGGATGTCGCCGAACATGTTCGTGGTGACGATGACGTCGAAACGCTCTGGCGTCCGAATGATCAGCGCCGCCGCGGCATCGACGAGGACCTCGTCGAAGGCGATGTCCGGATAGCCCGACGCGACCTCGCGGACGACGCGCAGGAAGAGGCCGTCCGACAGCTTGAGCACGTTCGCCTTATGGACCGCCGTGACGCGCCTCCTTCGCGTGCCGGCAAGCTCGAACGCGGCGACCGCGACGCGACGGCAGGCGGCCGCCGTGACCTTGCGCACCGCCAGCGCCGTGTCCGGATCCGGCATGAACTCCCCCGATCCGGCGTGCATGCTGCGGTCGGCGTAGAAGCCCTCGGTGCCCTCGCGGACGATGACCAGGTCGATCCTCTCGCCGAGAGGCGAGACGCCGGGCCGGCCCCGTGCAGGACGCACGTTCGTTCCCAGCCCGAACCTCGTCCGGAACCACGCCGACGGGTTGACGCCGCCCTCGGCGACCGGCGGATACTCGTAGTGGGAGACCGGCCCGAGGATCACGCCGTCGGCCGCCGCCGCGGCCGCGACGACGTCGTCGGGCAGCGTCGTGCCGCGGGCGGCGAGCGCCGCCAGCCCGATCTCCCGGCGCTCGACGGAGAGGTCGAGCGCGAAGCGCCTGTCAACCGCCTCAAGCACGCTCAGCGTCGCTTCGGCGATCTCGGGCCCGATGCCGTCGCCCGGAAGGACGAGCAGCCTCATGGAAAGGGTCCCCGCTGCAGGGCGACGGGGGGCAGGGGGGACATCAGAACTTGACCTTCGCACCGACGAAGAAGGAGCGGCCGATGATGTCGTAGGTCGCCGAGTCCGTCGTCAGAGGCTGACCGCTGACGAACGGCGGCCCCTTGTCTCCGATGTTCGTGACGCCAACGGACAGCTGGAAGCGCTGTGCGACGGAGAAGGAGACGTCGAGGTCGAAGTAGCTGTAGGCCGGCACGCCAGGCGTGGTCGCGGCAGGCGTCACCACCCGGTCCTGGTGGATCATCTTGTCGATGAAGCGCCAGCGCCCCGTCACTCCGAACGCCCCATTCGTATAGCCGAGCGACGTCACGGCCTTCCATCGCGGGTGCGAGATCTGCGGACTGACCGAGCCGTTCCCGATGCTGCCCGCATAGTCGAGCACCGGCGACCCGGGCAAGGACGAGACCTTGAAGGACCGGATGTAGGTGACCACCGAGTTGATCCGGAGCGATCCGGGCTGGCCGCCCAGTCCGAACGCCTCCAGGCCGAGCCCCCAGTCGAACTGCGCGTCGATGCCGTCCGTGCGGTATGTCGCAAGGTTCAGCGCGCCCTCGCGTCCGAAGGAGATCGCACCCGAATTCGTGTCGCGCGTGATCTGCTGGCAGAACACGTTGTTCAAAGAGTAGGTCGGATTGCTCGAACCGTCGAAGTTGAAGCATCGCGGCAGGATGGTCGTCAGCGCCACCGTGCCGATCGCGTCCTTGATGCTGATGTTGTAGTAGTCGACGGAGATGTTGAGCGTGCGGAACGCCGGGCTCGCGAACTGCGGGCTCCACACGGCGCCCACGGTGTAGCTGTCCGACTTCTCCGGCGTCAGGTTCGGATTGCCGCCGGTGCTGCCGAAGGCGGTGTCGTTGACGTAGGTGAACGTCGGATAGACGGCCGCCGGCACGCCCTGGGCGATGCACAGCTGCTGGATCTGCGCCGCGTTCGAACCGGCGCGGATCGCGCTGCGGCTGTCGCACGGATCGCCGGCACCCGGCACGGCGCCGATGTTGACCGAGCCGACCGCCGTCGGCGCGAACAGTTCGCCGAGGCTGGGGGCGCGGATCGAGCGCTGATAGCCGCCCCGGATCAGCAGCTGCTTGAACGGCCGGTAGCTGAGGTCGCCCTTGTAGGCGTCGACGCTGCCAAATCCCGAATAGTTGGCGCGCCGGTAGCCGAGATTGGCGCTGAGGCTCTGGATCAACGGGATGTCGGCGAGGATGGGAACCTCCAGCTCGCCGAACACCTCCTTGACCTTCTGGGTGCCGGCCGTCGCGGTGATGTTGTCGAACGAGGGGGTGTCTCCGCGGATCAGCGCGTTGTCGGGGCGGTAGTCGAAGCTGTTGTTGCGGTAGGCCGCGCCGACAGCGAAGCCGAGGTCGCCGGCGGGAAGCTTCAACAGCGATCCGGTGATCGTTCCTTCGATGATCGCCTGCCGCGTCTCGTTGATGTTGGTGTTGTTGCGCACGATGAACTCGCGGCATCCGGGACTGAAGGGATTGTTGCCGAGCGGATTCCACGCGTAGCCGATGCACGTGCCCGCCGATCCCGTGTAGTTGGCGGTGCCGTTCAGCACCTGCGCGATGTTCGCCCGGCTCGTATCGTTGAGCTGGATGTTCGTCAGTTGCGTCCGACCGAGCGACCCGTAGACGTCGAAGTTGAGCGCGGTGCCCGGTATCTTGCCGCGCACGCCGGCGACGCCCTGGTAGACGTCGTAGGAGAAGGTCTGCGATCGCGGCCCCGAAGCGACGAGCAGCTTGCTCAGGGAGAGCGGCGTCGTCGAGGTCGGATTGGCGCGCGAGGCGAGCAGCGCCTGCAGCGCGGCGTTGTTCTGGACGAACGGGTTGCTGAGCGGCACGACGAGATACTTGCCGGGTCCCGTCGAGCCTGGAGCGCTCGTGTCCGACGCCTTGGAATGCATGAAGTTGAAGGAGGCATAGGCGGTAACGTCGCCGAAGTCGTAGTCGAACTTCGCCGCGGCGTTGTATTTCTCGAGCGGCACCTGGATCGAGAAGTAGTTGCCGTTGGCGCTGGCGACCTGGCGGCAGTCGGGCGTGATGCGCAGCCCCAGCACGCCCGCGCTCAGCCCCCGATAGTTCTGCACGCAGTTGGCGCCGGCGCTCGTCGTGAACAACGTCCCGTCGGTGTTGAAACCGAGCGCGCCGCTGTAGCGGCCGTTGGCGGTCGCGGCGATCGGCGTCGTGCCCGGATAGGTCGCGAGGATCGCGTTCACCGCCGCGACCGTCGGCTGACCGCCGAAGACGCCGTTCTCGATGATGCCCTCCGGCGGGCGGGCCAGTAGCCGGATGTTCTGGAAGAATGCCCTGTCCGAACCCAGCACGCGGTCGCGCGCCGAGTATTCGAAGGCGAATATCGCGTTGCCGCGGCCCTCCGCGAAGCTGCCGCCCGCAAGGGCCGTGAGCTGCCTGTTGGCGGCGTCCCCCTGCGTCGTGGCGCCGACCCGTCCGCCCAGCTCGATCCCGCTGAACTTGCGGCGCAGCTTGAAGTTGACGACGCCCGCGATGGCGTCGGAGCCGTATGTGGCCGATGCGCCGCCGGAGATGATCTCGACGTTCTCGATCATCACCATCGGGATGGTGTTGAGGTCGATCGACCCATTCGGATTGGACGCTATCAGACGACGGCCGTCGACGAGCACCAGCGAGCGGTTGGAGCCCAGTCCGCGAAGGTCGCTGTATGCCTGGCCACCCTGGAAGCCGGTGCGGGCCTGCACGTCGCCGACCTGGGCGAGACCCTGCGCGGCGGAAAACTGCGGGAGCTGCCCGATCGCGCGGTCGAGGGTCGGCTGGCCGCTGCCCTCCAGCGCGCCGGCCCCGACCGTGACGATGGGCGAATTCGACTGGTAGTCGCGGCGGGCGATGCGTGAGCCCGTCACCACGATGTCCTCGTTGGCCTCGCCGGGCTGGCCGGTCGACTGCGGGGCAGCAGGCTCGCCAGCCTTCGGTTCGGTCGCATCGATCGAGGACGGCGCCGCCTCCACGGCGGACGCCGCGACGCCCTGCGTCTGCGTGGCGGTCGGCGGCGGCGCCGCCTGCCCCCATGCGGCCGCCGGCAGCGCAAGCGCGGCCAGGGTGAACAGACTGGTGGTGGCGAAATAGTCGCGCATGTGGCGCCGGCGCTGGTGGCCCATCGTTCCCCTCTCCCTCTCGGACGCTTTTCGCGTCATTGTCTAAACGGGGCGCCGATTCCGGCTCGCCTTCCGTCGCCCCACATCAAACACGCCTTTGCTTTCACCAACCTGTCACCGGATCGCACTCCGCGAACTGCGGCGCTCGCGACGGGCGAGCCACGTGGCGAGGGGAGGTCCAACCACCATCACCGCCCCGAACCGTGCGGCTTGGGCGGCCATGATGAACGGCCGGTCGACGGGAAGCGCCGTCGCGATGATGGCCACGCTCTCCAGCCCGCCAGGGCTCGTCGCCAGCCAGGCGGTCAGCGGGTCGATGCCAAAAGCCAGATGCAGGGCGAGCGCGACCACGCCGCATAGGGACGAGAGTACGAGCGAAGCCGCGGCGACCCGCGGAAGCATCCGCAGCGCCGCACCCCGCGCGTCGCTCGTGAAGGTCAGTCCTATCCGCCAGCCGATGAGCGTGAACGCCACGACCGAGACCGACGGCGGAACCCGCGGCGTTCCGATCCCCGCCAGGCCGAAGGCGACGCCGATCGCCATCGTCAGGAGGAGCGTGCCGGCAGGCCAGCGCGCGGCGGAAGAGGCGACGATGCCTGAGATCCCCACGATGCCGGCGACGAAGATCGATCCCGCCTGGCCGGTCGGCGCCGCCGCGGGGCCGGCGCCCATGGAAGCGGCCAGGGCCGTCGCCGCGAAGGTCACGACGATGACGCGCGCGTAGACCATGACCGCAACCAGCCTCGCGTCCGCGCCGTCCGCCTCCGCCATGAGGACCATGGCGGCGGCGCCGCCCGGCATGGAGCCCCAGATGGCGACGGTCCCCGGCACGACGCCCATACGGGCCAGGCCGTAGCCGATCACCCCGCTCGCCAGAATGGTCGACGCGGCCAAGGCGCCGAAGAGCGGCCACCTGGCCGCGAGGGAAGGGGCGAGGCCGCCCTGCATCGCCGCCGCGACCAGGCAGCCGACGACCGCCTGGCCGAGGACGGCCGTCCAGCGGGGAAGCACCAGACCGGGCAGCTTCGCCGCGACGACGATGGCGCTCAGCAACGGTCCGAGCAGAAGCGCGGCCGGCACCCCCAGCACGTGGAAGACGATGGTCGCGGCGGCGGAGGTCGCCCCAAGTATCGTCCAGCCGACGGACTTCGCCGCGTCAGCCACGCCCGGCGACGAATGGGAAGGCGCCGGTCGCCAGGGCGGCGAGACCGAACACCAGGCACGAGCCCAGGGCCCACTTCAGCGTGAACCGCTGATGTTCGCCAAGTTCTATCCCGACGAACCCGACGAGGAGGTAGGTGGATGCCACCAGCGGACTGAGGAGGTGCACCTGCTGCCCGACGAGCGCGGCCCGACCGATCTCGGCTGGCGAGAGGCCGTAGGACCGACCCGACTCCGCCAGGATGGGCAGCATTCCGTAGTAGAAGGCGTCGTTCGAGATGAAGAACGTGAAGGGCGCGCTGAGCACGGCGGTGATCGGGGCGAGATAGGCGCCCAGCGCCGGCGGTATCGCCCCCGTCACCGTCGCGGCCATCGCATCCACCATCCTGGTTCCCGAAAGGATCCCGGTGAAAACCCCGGCGGCGAACACGAGACCGCCGACGGCGAGGGCGTTGCCGGCATGCGCCGAAAGCCGCTCGCGCTGTTCCGCCAGCGAGGGATAGTTGACGCCCATCGCGATGGCGAACGCCAGCATGAAGAGCACCGGCAGCGGCATGAGGCCCGTCACGAGCGCGGCCAGCAGCGCGGCCGTGAGGATCGCATTGAACCAGAACAGCCGGGGGCGGCGCGCTTCGACGTGGGCATCGGGGTCGGCGGCAATGACCTCGCGGGGCGAGGCGGCCTCGTCGTCGTTCTCGGACGTCAGCGCCGAGAGGCGGGCGCGTTCCTTGAGGCCGAACCGGTAGGCGACGAAGACCACCCAGGCGGCGGTCGCGAGCATCGCCGGTATCAGCGGCACGAAGACGGCGCTCGCGTCCAGCTTGAGGACGCTGATGACGCGGGCCGTCGGACCACCCCATGGCAGGACGTTCATCACGCCGCCGGCCATGATCACAACGCAGGCGAGCATGCGCACGTCCATCTTCATGTGACGGTAGAGCGGCAGCATGGCCGCCGTCGTGATCATGTACGTCGTCGCACCGTCGCCATCGAGCGAAACGATGAGGGCGAGCAGGGCCGATCCCACGAGTATGCGCACGGGGTCGCCGTGGACGGCCCGCACGATGGCCCTGATGAGCGGATCGAACACGCCTACGTCGATCATCACGCCGAAGAACAGGATGGCGAACACCAGCATCACGCCGGTGGGGGCGAGCGCCGTGACGCCGGCCAGCATCATCGCGCCCAGTCCGCTCTGCGCGGGGCCGAACATCGCCAACGCCACCAGCGCGAAGATCGTGGGCACGATGATCAGCGCCAGCAGCGCCGACAGCCGCTCCGTCATGATGAGGACCATGAAGGTCGTCACCATCAGGAAGGCGAGCAGTGACAGCATTTCGAGACGGATCCCCTTTCAGCACGATCGATCAAGGCGGACGCCCTCGTCGATCCCTCCCCTCCGGCCGCCCATCGTCGCGAAGGACGCAGGGTCGATCAGAGGACGTTATGGCGAGAAGCTGTCACCAACCTTTCGCGCTCTCGGGTCCGAACCGCACGACCGCGCGCAGCCCCCGTCCCGACCTCCCCGATTCCAGCGTGACCGACGCGCCGATCGTATCCGCCAGAGCGCGGGCGATCGACAGCCCAAGGCCCGACCCGCCCACGTCGCGGGAGCGGATCGACGTGAAGCGCTCGAACGCCCGCTCCCGCTCGCCGGCCGGTATGCCGGGACCATCATCCTCGACCGCGATGACCGGGCCCTCCTCGACGATGACGCGGACGCTTCCCCCGGCGCCTCCATGCCGGACGGCGTTGTCGATGAGGTTCGACAGCAGCTCCATCGCCAGGACCGGCGCCGTGCGCGCCTCTCTCGGTTCGCCCGAGCACGTCAGCGACACTCCTGCCGCCGCCGCGGCCTCGACATGATCGGAAATCGCCGCAGCCGAAAGCGCCGCAAGGTCGACATTCTCGAGCGCCGTCTCGTCGGCCACGGCGTTATCGGCCCGAGCGAGCGCGAGCAGCTGCGTGATCAGTCTCGAAAGGCGCACCGACCCGGCGTCGATGTCCTCGATCGACTGCCACGCCTCCATGCTGCCGGGGAGCGCCGAGCGGAGCGCGGCGACATGCGTCCGCAGGATCGTGAGCGGCGTCCTCATCTGGTGCGACGCGTCGCCCGTGAAGCGCCTCATCGCGCCGATCGCTCCCCCCAGCCTCTCCATCAGAGCGTTCAGCGCGCCGACCAGATCACGCATCTCCGCTGGCACGTGTTCGAGCGGCAGGGGCGTGAGATCAGATGCCGCCCGACGGTCCAGCTCGACCCTCAGGCGCGTCACCGGCCGGAACCCCCACCGGACGGAGAGCGGCAGCAGAACCGCGGCGAGCGCGATCAGCGCCGCCTCGAGCGCGATGAGCGCGAGCAGCAGGCGCCGCACGTCCGCCGCGCGTGCGTCGAGCGTCTCGGCGACCTGGACCGTCAGCGTCCGCCGGACGCCGGGCAGCCGGCGCGTGCGGATCACCATCCGGACCGGACGGCCGAGATACCGTCCGTCGCCGAAGCGCGGCGCGTCGTCGTCGATTGGATCCAACCTCGGCAAATCGGCATATCCGGTCAGCACCTCGTCACCCTGCCGGACGGCGTAGTAGACGTTGTCGCGTGCCGTGTTCTCGAGCATGCCGAAGATCGTCGGCGGCAGGTCAAGCGCGACCGCCCCGTCCTCCACGAAGAGCGAGTCCGCGATGCCACGGGCGGCGGCGTCGAGGATCCTGTCGTTGACCGCGCCGACGGTGGCCCGGATCGCGATCGTCCCCCCGACGGCGAGCGCGAGCGCCAGCGCGATCATGGGAAGGGTCACGCCCATCAACACTCGCGTCGTGAGCGAGCCCAGCATGTCGCGCGCGGGCTTCATTCCGGGTCGAGCAGGTAGCCGAGCCCCCGCATCGTCCGGATCGCCGGTCCGTCCGGTTCGAGCTTGCGCCGAAGCCGCGCCACGTAGACCTCGACCGCGTTCGGCCCGACCGGATCGTCGTAGCCGAAGACCTCCGCGGCGAGACGCTCCTTCGACACGATCTTTCCTGGTCGGGCGGCAAGCCGCTCCAGCACCGCCCATTCCCGCCTGCGCAGCGCCAGCTCGCGACCGGCCAGGGTCGCGGTCGCCCGCGAGGGATCCAGCACGAGCGCCCCTATCGCAACCGTCGCGGAAGCCTCGCCGGTCGCGCGGCGCAGAAGCGCTCTGACCCGCGCCTCCATCTCGTCCGGATCGAAGGGCTTCAGGACATAGTCGTCCGCGCCATTGTCGAGCCCGGCTACGCGATCCCCGACGGCGTCCCGCGCGGTCAGCACCATGACCGGAGTCCGGTTGCGCTCCCGCCGCAGCCTTCTGAGGACGTCGATGCCGTCCATGTCGGGAAGCCCGAGATCGAGAAGGATCAGCGCATAGGGCTCGTCCATGGCTGCCGCCAGAGCTCCGTCGCCGTCTTCGACGACGTCGAGGGCGTGTCCCTTGGCACGGAGGACGGCGGCGATCCCCCGCGCAAGCGCGGCGTCGTCCTCCACGAGAAGAATGCGGGCCATGCAGCCATCTTGGCATTGACATGGGCGAACGCCAACGGATCATCTCGCCATGCGTCGTCTGCTGCCGTTCATGCTGCTCCTGTCCTCCGGCTGCGACGTCATGAGCGGCGCCAAGCGCCTCGACGGGGACGAGGGAAGGCTCGTGATCTGGTCCTCGACGGATCGGCCGGTCGTGCGCGAGCTTCTCGCCGACTTCCGCCGGAGGCATCCGGAGATCAGACTGACCTACGTCGAGATGTCCGCTCTGCCCATCCACCGGCTGGTCGAGCGACGCGCGCGCCACGGCGGCGACATGCCCGATCTGGTCTGGACGTCGGCCATGGATCTTCAGATCAAGCTCGTCAACGACGGTCATGCGCTGCGGTATGCCTCGCCGCAGGGGGCGGCCCTGCCGAGCTGGGCCAACTGGAAGAACGAGGCGTGGGGCGTCACCGCCGAACCGGTGGTGATGGTCTACAACCGCCGACTGCTGCCCCCGGGGGCCGCATTCTCGAGCCACGCCGAACTTCTGCGGATCCTGGAGGCACGCCTGCCGCAGCTTCGCAACCGGGTCGCCACCTACGACGTGACCAACTCCGCAGTCGGATACCTCTACCTTTCGCAGGACGTGGAAGCGAGCCGTCTCGCATGGCCGATCGTCCGGGCGCTGGGCGCCAACGGCGTCCGTCTCTTCCCGACGAGCGAAGAGGTGATCGCGGACGTGTCGGCGGGACGCTCGGTCATCGGCTACAACGTCCTGGCGTCCTACGCCTTCGCCGGTCGGAGCCGCAACGCCGACGTCGAAGTCGTGCTGCCGAAGGACTATGCGCTGGTATCGTCCAGGATCGCCGTGATACCGGCGCAGGCCCCACATCCACGCGCCGCGCGCCTCTTCCTCGACTTCCTCCTGTCGCGCGATGGCCAGAGGCATCTCGTGGCGCACATGATGCCCTCCGTCCGACGAGACGTTCCGTCCGTGCAGCCGCTCACGACGCCCGAGTCGATCCAGCGCGCCATCCGGGTCAGTCCCGCCCTCCTGGTGCTCCAGGACCGCCTCACGAGGAAGCGGTTCCTGGAGGAGTGGAGGCGGCTCACCGCCCGCTGAGCCCCGGCGGCCGATCGGGCACGGCTCGAGACCAGACCGCCGCCGGGTCTGTCGGCGGCCTGGCCCCCTGCAATCCCCCCAACGCAACCATGCGATCAGGCGGGACGACTTCGCCGCCCTCAAACAGCGCGGCGGGAACCATGTGAGTTCATTGGCCCAACATTATCTATTCCCAATGCAGGAACGCCGACGCTTTCAAGCTATTGTCGTGGCTTCACGCGACTACGAACAGCAAGGAGTGACGGCGATGAAGAAGTTGGCCATCCTTTTCACCGCGATGTCTGTGGCATTGCCCGGCGTAGCTTCGGCTGATCAGCGCCACGACGGGCATCATGGCTGGAACGCTCGATATGGCCAGGACCGCCGTCATGGCGACTATGCCCGTGGGGATGGGTACCATGCCTATCGGCCGGCTCCGCAGTATTCGCGGCTCGATCGCGGCTATGGTGATCGCGGCCATGGCCAACGCGACTACGGACATCGCGTGTACGACCACCGCGACGACCGGGGTCGTCACTGACCGCCATCAGGCGCGACCCGACGCCGCCGCTCGCGGCGTCGGGCATGGACCGAGACCGCGGTAACCGCGACCGGCAGCGTATCGCCCGCGTTCAGCACGAGCCGGGTCGGAGGGGATCGCAAGCGAATCGTACCGGTAGGATCCATGCAACCACCGCGCCTGTCGCCGATCGTCGTGATCGGCCTGCCTCTGCTGGCGAGCTGCTCGTCCACCCCCGCCAAGCCGCCCCCGCCGCCGCCCGAGGTCGGGGTGGTGACGGTGTCGTCTCGACCGGTCACGATGACCACCGAGCTCACCGGACGCACCGCATCGGCACTCGCATCCGACGTCCGGCCGCAGGTCGACGGCCTGATCGAGAGCCGTCTGTTCGTCGAGGGTTCGCTCGTCCGCGCCGGCCAGCCGCTCTACCAGATCGACGCCCGGCCCTATCGCGCCGCCGCCGACCAGGCCGCAGCCACGCTGGAGAGCGCGCAGGCGACGGACGCCGCAGCCCAGGCACAGGCGGCGCGATACCGCTCCCTCACCGATGCCGAGGCGGTCAGCCGACAGCAGATCGACACCACCGTCGCCGCCGCCCGCCAGTCGCGGGCCGCCGTGCACCAGGCTGCCGCCGCGCTCCGGGCCGCGCGCATCAACCTGAACTACACCACGATCCGCGCGCCGATCTCGGGGCGGATCGGGCGTTCGGCGGTGACGCCCGGCGCGCTCGTGACGGCGAGCCAGGCCGCGGCGCTCGCGACGATCCAGCGGCTCGATCCGATCTACGTCGACGTCACGCAGTCCAGCGACGCCCTGTTGGCCCTGCGCCGATCGCTGCGGACGGGAGCCGTCGCGCCGAGCGGAACGACCGTGCGCCTCGCGACGCAGGACGGATCCGCATACCCGGAGGCTGGAAGGCTGGAGTTCGCCGAAGTCACCGTCGACCCCAATACCGGAACCGTCGCGCTCCGCGCCACGTTCCCCAATCCCCAGGGAATGCTGCTGCCTGGCATGTTCGTGCGGCTGTCGACGCCTCAGGGAACACTTCCCAACGGCATCCTCGTTCCCCAGCAGGGCGTGACCCGCGACCCCAAGGGTAACGCGACGGCGCTGGTCATCGGCGCCGGAAACAGGGTGGTCCAGCGGTCCATCGTCACGCGGCAGGCGATCGGGAGCCTCTGGCTGGTGTCCAGCGGCCTCAGGCCGGGAGACCGGCTGATCGTCGAGGGAACGGCCTCGGCCGCCCCAGGCCAGATCGTGAAGCCGATGCCGGCATCCGGCCAGAAGGCCGGCTGACACCATGCTGAGCCACTTCTTCATCCGTCGGCCGATCTTCGCATGGGTGCTGGCGATCGCCGTGATGCTCGGCGGTGCCCTCTCCATCACGAGGCTGCCCGTCGCGCAGTATCCGAACATCGCCCCTCCACAGGTCAACATCCGGGCGAGCTATCCGGGCGCAAGCGCCGCCACGCTGGAGTCGAGCGTCACGCAGGTGATCGAACAACAGCTCACCGGCATCGACCAGCTGATCTATTTCAGCTCCTCGTCGAGCGCCGCAGGAACGGTGCAGATCGCAGTCACCTTCGCTCCCGGCACCGACCCGGACACGGCGCAGGTTCAGGTCCAGAACAAGGTCGCGCAGGCGAACAGCCGACTTCCGAGCCAGGTCCAGCAGCAGGGCCTCACCGTCACGAAGGCGAACAGCGACTTCCTGCTGCTGATAGGCCTCTACGACTCGACCGGAAGGGCCTCGAACACAGACGTCGCCGACTGGGTCGTCAACCATCTCCAGGATCAGATCTCCCGCGTGAACGGGGTCGGTTCGGCGCAGCTGTTCGGTTCGGGCTACGCGATGCGGATCTGGCTCGATCCATACCGGCTCGCCTCCGCGCACCTGATGCCCAGCGACGTGGCAGCGGCCGTCAGGGCCCAGAACGTCGACATATCCGCCGGTCAGATCGGACAGCAGCCCGTCGCCCCCGGCCAGCAGCTCAACGCGATCGTGAACACCCGCTCCCGGCTGCAGACCCCCGAACAGTTCCGCAGCATCATCCTCAAGGCGAACGTCGACGGGTCGGTCATCAGGCTCGCGGACGTGGCGCGTGTCGAGATGGGCAACGACACCTATACCACCGTAGCCCAATACAACGGCCATCCCGCCTCGGGCCTCGCGCTGCAGCTCGCACCGGGCGCCGACGCCCTCAAGACCTCCGCCGCCGTCAAGGCCGAAGTCGCGGCGCTCACGACCAACCTGCCGCGAGGGTTCGTGGTGGTCTATCCCCGGGACACCACCACGTTCATCACGCTTTCGGTCGACGAGGTCGTCAAGACCCTCGTCGAAGCGGTGGTGCTCGTCTTCGTCGTCATGTTCGTCTTCCTGCAGAGCTGGCGCGCGACCCTGGTTCCGGCGATAGCGGTGCCGGTCGTGCTGCTCGGCACCTTCGGCGTCCTCGACGTCCTTGGATATTCCATCAACACCCTGACGCTCTTCGGCATGGTCCTCGCCATCGGGCTGCTGGTCGACGACGCGATCGTGGTCGTCGAGAACGTCGAGCGGATCATGGACGAGGAGGGCCTTGGACCGAAGGAAGCGACCGAGAAGTCGATGGGCGAGATCAGCTCGGCGCTGGTCGGCATCGCGGTGGTCCTATCGGCCGTCATGCTGCCCATGGCCTTCTTCGGCGGATCGACGGGCGTCATATACCGCCAGTTCTCCGTCACCATCGTGTCCGCCATGGCGCTGTCGGTCGCCGTGGCGCTGGTTCTCACCCCTGCGATCTGCGCGACCCTGCTCCGCCCGGCAAGGCACGACAAGCTGGAGGGAACCGGCCTCGCAGCGCGCTTCAACCGCACGTTCGCGCGGCTCACCGATCGCTACGTCGGCATGGTCGAAGGCGTGATCGCGCGACGCCTCCTGCACCTGCTTGCATACGCCGCGCTCCTGGGCGCGCTCGCCTTCCTCTTCCTGCGTCTGCCGAGCAGCTTCGTTCCGAGCGAGGATCAGGGCCAGGCGCTGGTCCAGTTCACGCTGCCGGCCGGAGCCGTCCGGTCGCGCACAGACGCGGTGGCCGAGGAGGTCCAGGACTTCTATCTCGAGAAGGAGAAGAGGAACGTCGTCGGCCTCTTCACGGTCACCGGGACCAACAATGCCGGCTCTGGCCAGAACGCGGGGAACGGCTTCGTGGTCCTCGCGCCGTTCTCGAAGCGCTCGGCCGCCGCGGACAGCGTCGGCTCGATCAACCAGCGCGCCAAGGCCTTCTTCTCGCACGTCCGCGACGCAAAGGTCATCCCGCTCACGCCTCCTCCGATCAACGGGCTCGGGCAGGCCAACGGCTTCACCTTCGAACTGCTCAACGCGAGCGGTCTGCCGACGGCCCAGTTCCAGGCCCTGCGCGACCGGATCGTGGCCGCCGGGCAGAACGATCCTTCGCTGGCCGGCGTGCGCGTCAACTCCCTCCCCGATACGCCGCAGCTGCGCGTCTCCGTCGACGACTCGAAGCTGGCGGTGCTCGGCCTCGCAGCCAGCGACGTCGACACGACGCTCAGCGACGCGTGGGGCGGGGCCTACGTCAACGACTTCGTCGATCGCGGCAGGGTCAAGCGGGTATACATGCAGGGCGACGCGCCATACCGGATGCTTCCCGACGACATCGCCAACTGGACCGTCCGGTCGAGCAACGCGACGGGGACGAACGGTCCGCTGATGGTGCCGTTCGCGTCGTTCGCGAAGACCGGCTGGGAGAGCGGACCAAGCTCGCTGAGCCGCTTCAACGGCCTGCCGTCCTACGAGATCCAGGGCGATGCCGCAGCCGGCAGCAGCCTCGGGCAGGCGATGCAGCGCATGGTCCAGCTGCAGCGGCAGATCGCTCCGGGGCTGACCTTCGCGTGGAGCGGCCTCTCCTACCAGCAGAACCAGTCCAGCGGGCAGGCCCCCATGCTCTACGGACTTTCGATCGTCGTCGTCTTCCTCTGCCTCGCGGCGCTCTACGAAAGCTGGTCGATCCCTCTCGCCGTGCTGCTGGTCATACCGCTCGGCCTCATCGGCGCGGTGCTTGCGGTGACCTTCCGTGGCCTCGACAACAACATCTACTTCCAGGTGGGCCTTCTCACCACGATGGGGCTCGCATCCAAGAACGCGATCCTGATCATCGAGTTCGCCGAGATGGCCCATCGGCAGGGCAGGAGCGCGCGAGACGGAGCCATCGAGGCCGCCAAGCTCAGGCTTCGTCCGATCATCATGACCTCCGTCGCCTTCATCGCCGGCGTATTCCCGCTCGCGATCGCCACAGGCGTCGGCGCGCAGAGCCGCGTGGCGATCGGCACGGCGGTGGTCGGGGGCATGCTGACAGCGACGTTCCTGGCGATCTTCTACGTTCCGATGTTCTTCGTCGCGATCAGCGGCCTCTTCCATCGCGGAGAGGGCGGCCCGCATGCAGCCGAGGAACCGGTCCATGCATAGGTTCCGCGCGGCGATGGCCGCGGCCGCCGCCCTGCTGCTGGCAGGGTGCGACCTCGCGCCGCCATACGTCCGACCGCTTCCACCGGTGCCGCCGACCTGGCCGAGCGGACCTGCCTACCCCACCACCGCGGAAGGTGGGCCGAACGACGCAGCCGTCTGGAACTGGTATTCCGTGATGACGGACCCACGGCTGCAGACGCTTGTCCGGCGGGCCCTCGCGGACAATCGCAACCTCCAGGCCGCCGTGGCCAACGTCGCCGCCGCGCGGGCGCAATACGCCGTCCAGCGAGCAGGGCGCCTGCCGACCGTGGCCGCCACGGCAGGAGCGTCCCTCCGTCGCGGCCTCGCGACGAGCGCCGCGAACAGCAGCAGCTACAGCGCCGACATCGGCGTGAGCGCTTTCGAGCTCGATCTGTTCGGTCGCCAGAAGAACCTCGGCAGGCAGGCTTTCGAGCGATACCTCGCGACGGACGCGGGCCTCGCGTCCAGTCGGATCGCGCTCGTGTCCGCGACCGCGACAGCCTACGTCACGCTTGCCGCCGATCGCGATCTGCTGCGGATCGCGCAGGACACGCTTCTGAGCGGCCAGCGGTCCGTCCGGCTGACCAGATCGCTCTACGACGCGGGCCTGGCCCCGATGGTCGACGTCGCGAGCGCGGAGACGACCGTCGCCCAGGCCCGTTCCGACATCGAGCAGGACACCACGCTCATAGCGCAGGATCGCAACGCTCTCGTCCTGCTCGTCGGCGGCCCCGTCGGGGACGAGCTTCTGCCGCGGTCGCTTGCGGAACTGGAGAGCGGCATCGCGGTCATCCCGGCCGGAATGACCTCCGACGTACTCCTCCGGCGTCCCGACGTCCTCGAGGCCGAGCATCAGCTGAAGGCCGCGGATGCAGGGATCGGCGCCGCTCGCGCGGCCTTCTTTCCGCGGATCACGCTCACTTCCGCCGTCGGCGCCGCGAGCGGCGCGCTCGGTGCGCTACTCACCGGCGGCGCCCTGGCGGCGACGGTGGCGCCGCAGGCGACGCTGCCCGTCCTCGGAGGAAGCACCCGCGGCAACCTCGCATACAGCAAGGCCCTGCGGGACTATCAGCTCGCCCTCTACCGTTATGCCATACAGAGCGCCTTCCGCGACGTCGCCGACGGATTGGCGCGGCGCGGGACGATCGGCCGCCAGCGCAACGCGCAACGCGATCTGGTAGCCGCCGCTGACAGGACGTATCGCGCCGCGGAAGCCCAATACCGGGCAGGCACGGACACCGCGCTGAACGCCCTGGTCGCTCAACGAACCCTCTACGCTTCGCGTCAGACCGAGGCTTCGGCCATACAGCAGGACCTCCTGAACCGGATATCGCTCTACGAGTATGTCGGCGGGGACGGGTCCCTGGCCGGTCGGGGCGAGGCGGGCGAATGACCGCCCGCCGCTGCGATCGGACGGCAGGTGCGGCGCTGACCCGCTCCTCGTCTCTGCGACCGGGGCTCGTCCCACCCGCCCGCATGGACTGCGGTCCGACGCCTTCACGCCGTCGTGTCCGCGAGGCTGATCCAGACGTGGGACCGAACGGCCGCACCGCGTCGATCGGAAGCAAGGCGAAAGGCGAATGAAGCAAGGCGGGAGGCGAGATGCGGATCCGTCCGACGTTGGCGTGGGCCGCGCGCGATCGTGACGGACTTCTCCAACGGTCTCAGGCAGCTGATCGAGATGCGCCGCGAGCTCGGGCTGGATCTCACGGACGTCCCGATGGACGATCCCGATCCGACGAGCGGCCAGATCACGCCTCGCTGCTCCTCGGAGTGGCTCCTCGAGGCGCTCTGCCGCCAGCCGGACGATCAGGCCATGCGGCGCGAGCGCATGCTCTCGTCGGTGCGGGCGCGCCTGACCGTCCGACTTCCGCTGGATCCCGACCAGCTCGAGCGGGCGCTGACGGCGATGGCTCAGATCCCCCGCGAGCTGTTCGTCCCGCCGAGCCATCGAGAGGTCGCCCATCTGCCCATCGCGCTCGAGATCGGACACGGTCAGACGATCTCCAGTCCGCATGTCGTCGCCGCGATGACCGCCGCCCTCGACATCGCTCCCGGATCCAACGTCCTCGACGTGGGCACCGGGAGCGGCTACCATGCCGCTGTCCTGTCCAGGTTGGCCGGCAGAGTGACGTCCATCGAGATCGTCAGGCCTCTCGCCATCCAGGCACGCGAACGCCTCTCCGAGCTCGGCTACTCCAACGTCAACGTCTTCCTAGGGGACGGCGCCTGGGGATATCAGAAGGCGGCAACCTTCGACGCGATCGTCGTCGCCGCAGGCGCGGAGGAGGTTCCGCTGCCGCTGCTCAACCAGCTGGCGCCCTGGGGCAAGCTCGTGATGCCGCTTGGGCCGCAGGGTGCCGAAATGCTGACCCTGATCACGCTGGACAAGGGCAGGGCGGTTTCCAATCCCCTGGGCCTCGTGAACTTCGTGCCGCTGACCGGGGCGCTCGGGCGGCGGCTTCTCGACTCCTGAACCTCCGAGGTCCCGCGCCGCGGATCCGGCGCGGAACCCCTGCCGGCTACCGGAACCGCAACCGCGCATCGACGAGGAACGAGCGAGGCGGCAGGAAGCTGAACTGGTCGCCCTGGCCATAGCCCGTCTGGTAGGTGGCGCCGCTCGCCACGGCGGTGGGAGCACCGGCCCCGCTGTTGGCGATCGACGTCACGGCGCGGCTGTTGAAAACGTTGATCACCGTCACGCCAAGACGCAGGCGTCGTGCGACGTCCTGGCTGATGGAGAAATCGCCGATGCTGTAGGGGCGGATGCGATAGAGGCGCTCTCCGCCTGGAACCGCGAGGATTGCGATCGCGCCGTTCGCCACAGAGGACAGTTCCGTCGCGTATTGCGGACCGACGTACTTCTGGGAGAACAGGACGTGCAGGCCGTCCCGATCGAAGACGATGCCCGCCGCGGCGGTCGAGAACGGCGCCTTGGCGATCTGCGCACCGGTGCTGACGCTGCGCGCGTAGTTGTAGGACGCGTTGCCGAACAGCGTGATGCCGCGGACGGGTTCGACGCTGAGCTGTCCCTCGACGCCCTTGTAGCGGACCTTGCCCAGATTTACGAGGAGGGAGGTGTCGCACCCCGCCGCCGTGCAGGTGCCGATCTTGTTGTCGACGTTGATGACGTAGCCGTCGAGGTCCAAGGACACCCGGCGCCCATGCCAGACGGTGCCGACCTGGTAATTGGTCGTGGTCTGCGGCTTGAGCGCGTCCAGAGTGGCCGAGAGCGATCCCGAAGTCGAATAGAAGCTCGATAGATCCGGCACATACATGCCTTGGGCGTACTGACCGTAGAACGCCCAGTTCGGCATCGTCTGCCAGTTGACGGTCAGGAAGGGCAGCGTCTTCGTCCAGGTCGCGCTGGCATCGAGCGGGGAGCGGGAACTTCTGGTTGACGGCGGCATCCACGCCCCGCGTGAAGTGGACATACTTGACGCCGGGCGTGACCGCCAGGTTCTCCATCGGCCGGATCTCGAATTCCCCGAAGATCTGATACTGGCTCCAGGTGGAGTGCTGCAGGTAGCCGACGTTGGCGACCCATGCGCTCGGGAGGGCCGCCTGGGCCGCCGTGCCGCTGCCGTTGTTGAACTTCTCGCTGTAGCTAGGCGCGCCGGTGGTGCGATCGAGATCGAACAGGTGACGGTCGGTCACCGCACGCTCATACCAGCCGCCCAGGCGCATCCTGCCGATCGAGAGGTCGTAGTTGAGCTGGCCGATGTAGCCGAAGACGCGTTACTTGTTCAGCTTGTCGTAGCCGAGGACATCCGTGGCGCTCGTGATCGCCTTGAAGGGAGACGCGGCCGTGCCCGCGCCGCCGAACCCGGTCACGACCGACCCGGCATTGCCCGACAGCGTGTTGTTCGTGTAGCCATACATGTAGGCGCGGTTGTCGAGCGAGACGCCCGGAGCGAGGTCGCTCTGCAGCCTGAGATACGAGAAGTCCGTCGTCTTGTCGGTTCGGTTGTAGCGCCAATAGTCCTGCTGGGTCGGATCGTCGCCTCAGCCCATAGTCGTAGCCGTAAGCCGCGACGTTCGACGTCGCGGAGCAGTTCTCGGCGGTCAGCTGCGCGAGGGGCCGGCCGTCGCTGCCGAGAGCCGCGTTGGCGAATCCGGGGACGCCCCTGCGCGCGCTGCCGCAGGTCGCGCCCTTGAGCACGTCCGACTGATAGTAGAAGTTGCGGTTCCAGGTGCTCATCACGGTGAACGTATTGGACGTGCCGAGCGGACGACCGCCTTGCCGTAGAGGTTCTTGGATCCGACCGGCGAGAAGGAAAGGGCGCCATCGGATTCCAGATACTGGCCGGTAAGCACGATTGCGCGTCCCGCCGAGCCGGTCGATCGCGCCGCTCTGCAGTTCGGCGCGGGCCACGAACGTGTTCCAGATGCCGCTCAAGCCTCGACCTGTCCGCCCATCTCGTCGGTGACGCCGCGCGAATAGAGGTTGATGTTGCCGCCGTACGTCGCCTGCCCGAGCTGGCTCGCGTTGCCGGGACCCCGGTCGACGACCATCGTCTCTATGGTGTTCGAGGGGAAGAACGACGTCGAATGGTGCGTCGGGTTGTTGGTGTCGGCGAACGGGATCGAGTCGTAGGTTACGTTGTATTCGCCGTCCTGGAAGCCGCGGATCTGCGCCTTCGTCTCGGAAAGGCCCGGGCCGTTGCCGTCCCCCGTGAGCGAGGACGCTGGGCGCCAGCAGCGCGAGCTGGTTGAAGTCCGCGGTCGCGACGGTGTGATCGATGAAGTCCCGGCTCACCGCCGATTGGGGCTGCGTGGTCGTCAGCGAGGCGGTCAGGGGCGCGCTCTCGGCTGACCGTGATCCCGTGACGATGATGTCGGACGAGGTGAGCGACTGGCGATCGTTCGCCTGTCCCGCGCTGTTGGCGCTTGTCGCGCCGGCCACGGTCATCGGTCTGCGCGTCTACCTGAGCCGGAACAGCGACTGGTGCCGCGGTCTCGCCACGGTCGCGATCGGATGCGGCGGATCCGACCAGCGCTGCGTCGGCAGGCGAGACGAGACGAGCGAGATCAGGCTTCCGGCGCCCAGCAGGGCACGCGCTTCATACGCATGTCGGTCAATCCTAGTTTGGTGTGATGGGGCGCCCGACGCTCAGCGCCGGGAGACGTCCGAGAGTTCGTTCCGAGCCGCCTCGACGAGGCCGGCCAGGCGGGATCGTGGAACAGCGTCGAGGCGACGAGCGTGCCGACGACGTGGCTCGCCTCGGTGGTCCGAGCCGAAGTGGACGCCGCAGACCTCCCGGTTGGACGGCATACTCGCGCGCCCGTGCCAGGATCGCACCCGCCCTGTCCGGCATCAGCTGAGCCAGCGTCCAGCCGACGGACCACCCGAGGCCCGCATGGCCGCTCGGATATCCCCGCGTCGGCTTCTTCCCGGCCACGTCCTCGCAGGGGTGAATGGCGCCGTCCACGCCCCAAGGGGCGGGTCCTTCCGAAGAAATCCTTGCTGAGGCCGATCACCGCGGCCGTCTCCTCGTCCACGAGCCGCAGAAGCGCACGCGTATTGGGCAGGGCTTCGACGTTCCGGCCCGTCACGGCATCGAAGATCGACGGCGTCTCGTTTTCGATCGTCGGCGGTCGCGCGCGCCATGCCGTCGGCGCCGGCAGCAGCCATGAGGGCATGCACGCGCTTCAGCTCGAGCGCCTCCGCGGCCGAGCCCCGCGCCGGAGGCGAGGGGAGGAGGCGATCCGGCGCGAATCGCGAGCCGTCGAGAAACTGAAGGGCCGGCATGCTTGGCTTCGGGGATAGGACCAGCACGGCGAACGTTCCGGGGAGCGGCTTGCCGCGCTTCTCTCCCGGACGGGCGGGCAGCAGCGTGGCAGCGGGGAAGATAGATGCGCCCGTCTCGCGGATCGATGGCACCGGTCTTGCCCCAACTTGCGTCGGAACAACGTCGACGACGGACATGTGGTCGGGATCAGCCGTGCTGATCTCGACCAGAGTGCCGGTCCCACCGCACGGTATGAAGGCGAGCTTGCCGCGTCTCGTCGACGAGCACCGCGTCCGGATCGGTTCCGATCGCGAGGGTCGAAACCTTCCGTCCCGTCCGCGCATCGACGACCACAGCGACCCCGTTGGCACATGCGGCCGCCAGACGCGTCCCGCCCGCGACGAGCGCAAGGCCCGTCGGCCCTTCGCACCCGGGCAGCGCGACCGTGCCGACGCGTCGGGCGGCACGCAGATCGAGCCGCGCGATGGCGTTCGCATCCTCCACGTTGACGTAGGCGCCACCCCTGCCGTCGGCCACGCCGAACTCGAGCGCCCCGCCCACCGCGATGCGGCCCACGAGGGCGCGCGTCCTCGCATCCAGAAGGGCGACCGTGCCGTCGCCCGCGTTCATGACCGCGATTGCGGTTCGTGGCGGCGTCGTAGAACGCGGCGTCCGGCTTGACACCCGTCCGCGACCTCGCCGAGCGGCGCGCCCGTGTCGGCCGCGTAGAAGCGCACCATGCCGGCATCGCCCTCCGAGACCATGATGGTGCGACCGCCGTCGAGCGCGAGAACCTGATGCGCATGCTTGCGCCGGAGCTAGCGGATCGACGACGCGGCGTGACTCGAGATCGACGCGCTCGACCCCCTCACCATGCGCGACATAAAGGCGACCGGTAGACGCATCGACCGCAGCGAAGTCCCAACCGCCGTCACGTCCGGGGATGCGGTCCACTATCCGATATGCCGGTCGGTCCGCCGCCGCCGCCCCATGCCCAAGGCACAGCCCGAAACCGGCCCGCCATGATGGCCGCCATCGTCCTCATCCGCATCGTCATGCATCCCCGGTGCGCGGCAGCCCAGCCGGCCGCAGCGGTCGGCTAGGTCAATCGCGTGACGATCGGGTTGCAGCTTGGCGTCAAATCAAAGGTTGAGAAAAGACAATGTCCGCATCGGTAGCGGATGATCCCCGCGACAGCCGGATCTGACGTCGGCGACGATGTCCGTATCATCCGCAAGGGCATGGCTGCAGGCAAGATCACCCTCCGACGAGCGTTCTCCGGTCGGTCTGGGGCGCCGTCAGAAAGATCTGCTGAGGCCCACGAAAAGCCCACGCCGCGGCCCGAACTGCGGCGCGCCGACCCCGACGCCGGTCCCGTCCCGGATTTTGTAGACATGGTCGAGCAGGTTGATGACGTCGAGGCGCAGGTCCAGGTTCGGCCCCGCCAGATGCTGGCTCGCGGTCAAATTGACCTGCGCATAGGGGGCAAGCTTCGCGCCGTTGGGCACGCCGCGGACGGCGTCCGTCGCGGCGCAGGCCGGATCCGTAGATCATGCTGGCCCCCAGCTTGGTGCGCCATGGAATGCGTAGGACACGCCCGCCGAACCGGTGAACGTCTGATCGTGGTCGAGGTAGATGTAGCGGCCGGCGATATAGGCGAGGGTCGTCGGGCGAGAAGCTGAACTGGCTGGAGACGATTGTCGCGCCCCTTCGCCTTGGCGGCGGCGAAATTGGCATAGGCGAGCAGGCCGCCGCGCGCGTAGCTGGCGTTCGCCTCGATGCCGCCGATCGCCCCTGGCGGTAGTTGAACGGCGTCAGGATGATCGGCGCGCCGAACTGTCCCTCGTCGATCAGGTTGCGCGAGATACGGTAATAGGCATCGACGCCATAGGTGAAGTAGCGCCCGACCTTGGCCTGGAACCCGGTTGTCGAAATAATCCTGCCGTTCGGCGAACGGCACAATATCGTCCGTCACGACCGGATAGGCGCTGGTGCCGACGAACTTTCCGATGCTCGCCGAGGCGACGAGCTCGAACGGCGGCGGCACGAAGTAGCGCGAATAGCGGCATTGGACGGTGTAGGTCGCGTCCGGCTTGCCACACAGGTTGGCGCGCGGCGACAATTGCCCCTCGCGCCGATAGCCGTTGTAGAGGTCGTAGCGCGCGCCATAGTTGAAGGTCAGCGTCGGGGCGAGCTTCCATTCGTCCTGCAGATAGGCACTCACGCTGGTCGCGGTCTTCCCGCCATTGTCCACGACGACGACCGGCTGGCCTGCCCTGGTTGCCGTCGCCATCGACCGGGAACACGCTGGTCGTCGTATCGCTCGTCGACCGGTCGCGGCTGACGAGGCAGGCCGCCACGCAGCGTATGCGCGGCACCCAGGTGATAGACCGCATCCACCTGCGCGCCGATCGCGAAATCCTGCTTGTACGCCTGCTGCGCCCTGGCGTTGTAGAGCAGCTCGCCGACCAGGTCGGGACGATAGCGCAGCGACGAGTAGCGGGCGAAGAGGACGCCTGCACCGTCAGCGGCTCGTCGTCGTGGAGGAAGGTCAGCTGGCCGAACCCGGTCTTTTCCAGCTGCGTCTCGCTGAGCGCCTCGCTCGGGAAGGTTGTCTGCCCCGCCGACGTTCCAGTCGGCCGAGGGCTGCTGGCCGACGGGATTGGGGATCTGGAACCACTGGTTCGAATAGCCGCCGACGAACGACACCCGATTGTTCGCATCGAGGATGTGATCGATATAGGCGAAGCCCTGATACTGGTCGGTATCGTCATGCACCGATTGGATCGGCCATCGACGCTCTCGATGCCGAGGCCGCTGTGGCGATAATCGCCCGACACGAAGTAATTGGTGCTGCCGGTCGAGCCGCCATAGGTCAGGCTGGGTTCGATGGTGTCATGGCTGCCGCATAGAGCGACGCGGTGCCGCCGTTCTGGAACAGGCCGCTCTTCGTGGTGATGTCGATGATGCCCGCGGTGCGCAGGCCGTATTGCGCGGGCAGTGCGCCCGTCAGGATGTTGACCTTGTCGAATCAGCCGCGGCGACAGGGTCTGACCGAACACCGCGAGCCCTTCGGGCAGCACGGTGCCGTTGATCCGATATTGCAGGCCGTTGTGGTCGTCGCGGACGTGGAACTGGCCGAAACCGTCCTGCACGACCCCCGGCGCCTGAAGCAGGAATCTGGTTGAACTGCTAATTCTCGCCGCCGGGCAGCGCCTTGATCGTGTCGCTGGTGATCTCGTAGTTCGACGCGCCGAGGCTGGGGCTGGATGTGCTCCCGCGCCGCGTCGAGGCGCGCCCCGGTGACGACGATGTCCTTGTCACTCGCCGTCTCTCGCATATCGTCCGCACTCAAGGCGCCCACGCGTCTGCGCAGCGGCCGGAGCGCTGACGGCCGCAAGGGCGCACAGGAGAGCGGGCCAAAGGCGCGCATGGGACATCCGTGAGATGATGTAACAAAACGTTTCGTCTATCCTTTGGGCTGTTCCGGATGGCAATCGTCGCGTTCGAACATGACGAAGAATCAATGTTCGCGCGGCCGGACGACGCCGACCGACTTCCGGGTTCCGGTCCTGAAGCTCGACTCCGGGCAAGATCGCGCGTCTTGCGCCACGGCAGGCGCGACCACCCGTCCGACGCGGTAGCTCGACCAGTCCACGGGGCAGCCCCTTCGCTCGGCAGGCCCGCAGGGTGCACCGTCTCCAAGGACGGGAAAGCGGACCGGCCATTGGGGTCGTCGCCTGCGACCGTTGGGCCAGGCGCGTCCACGAACACCCAGCAAGGGAGTTGCCCGGGCGCGGCGGAAAGGCATCGGGTCGGTGCGCGGCGATCTCGCCGCTTCGTCGGTTCCCACACCCGGCCGCCGCCAGGCTGGATCGCGCAGGGATTCGCGCCTTCTCCGCGACGACGACACGTTTCGCGCCAGCCACAAGGCATCTCCTCGAATGAACAAGGGGGGGCCGAAGCCCCCCTTGCGAATGCGCAGAACGCACTCTCTCCCTTGGGCCGCGTCTTGGGAACCTGGCCGCTGGATTCCTAGTTGCTCGCGGAATTGTTCCCGCTGTCGGCGATCACCACGACGCCTGCGACGACCGCCGCCGCGGCGATGACGGCGACGATCAAGCCGCCGCCGGCGAGATCGTTGCCATGCTTTCCACCCGCGGACCGACGCGGAGTGACTTGGCCACCGATAGGCTGGGCGGCGGGATTCGCCGCCGGGTTGGGCCGAGCGAGCGCTGGAGCCGCCACCAGGGAGGTGGTGGCAATCGCGAATACAATCTTCTTGAGCATGTTACAGTCTCCTTCCTAGTGCTTTCGAACCTAGCCTTGGTCGTGGAACGGTTATCCCATTCGTGTTCTCTCCTCAGATCGTCCGGAGGAAGGCGTTAAGCCGCCGCCCTCGGCCTCAGGCCGCGAGCCTGCCGGTCTGACGTCCGCTGGCATATGCGCCGAACAGCGCTTCGAAGTGCTCCCGTTCCGTCCGCACGGCCGCCGTCGGGACGGGCCTTCCGGCCGTCAGCGAAGCGGCGGGTGTCGAGGATCGCATCGCGCAGGGCGACGGGATCGGCTGCGCGATAGCGACGGCCATGCGGTTTCGCGGGACGTGATCGGCGGGCTCCGCCCCCGGTCTGGAGCGATGACGGGCAGGCCGCTGGCAACCGCTTCGGCACCTACCATGCAGAACGTCTCCCGCAGCCGTGCACGAGCGCATCGGCGCTCGCCAACATCCTCGCCAGGGTCCGCCGTTCCCCGATCGGGCCACCGATCGCCACATGGGGGGATCCTGCAGCTCGACCTTCGAGGCCTCGGCGGCTTCGCCCATCGCCGACGAGCACCAAGCCGACGGCATGGCGAAACGCCAGCCGCGACGGCGGCGTCTATGACCATGGGCCAGCGCTTCTCCGGCGAATACCTTCCCACACCCAGCAGCAGAAGGCCGCTGGGCGGGAGACCACATCGCCGCAGAAGCTCCGCCCTTAGTCCCTCGTCGCGAAGGGAGGGGCTGAAGAGGCCGGACTGCACGCCCATGGGAACCGTGACCACCCTGCGCAGACCGCCGTCGACTAGCCGTCTCGACAGGTCGGGGCTGGCACTGACGACCATGTCCATCCGGGAGTCCAGCGCCCGCAGATGACGCCAGAAGCGGGAAAAGCCGCGGTCGATAGTGGACAGGCTCGCTATGCGGCCGAACCAGCGATACGCGTACGCCGACATCGGGTCTGCATGCATGACCAGCGACCGGATCGCGGCCCCCGGCCAGCGGCCGACCATCGCGGCGCTTGCCCAAGGGGACGACGCTTCGACGACGTCGGGCGCCCACGCGTCCAGAAATCGGTGAACGGCCTCCTCGTCGTCGAAGTAGCCGTAGCGCCGGTCGAACGGCAGCCTCGGACCGGCGATGGACGCGATCACCCCCGCCATCGACCTCCGTGACGTCGTGCCGCACGCCGGGCACGAGCACGATCATCTCGTGTCCCATCGCCGCCGCCGCCTTCAGCTTCTGATGGACATACGTCCGCACTCCGCCGCCGGCGGGCGAGTAGAACGGGCAGACGTCTATGATCCTCATGACGTTCCAATCGGACTTGATACGCAGATGAGACGGTGCGGCCTTCGATCTCCGCAGTTGCGGTTGCGGAAATCATCCGCTCGCGGCACACGCCTCTCCCGATGAGCTCGTCGGATCCCCGATCCAAATCCGGTCTGTCGCAGGTCTATGAGGGCATGCGAAGCGAACTGCTGCGCTTCCTTGCGAGCCGTCTCGGAGATGCCGGCGAGGCCGAAGAGGTCGTTCAGGAGCTCTATCTGAAGATCCACAACGCTTCCGCAGGCCCGATCGCGAACGGACGTGCGTATCTCTATCGCGCCGCCCAGAACCTGGCGCTCGATCGGGTCCGGCAGAGGCGGCGGCGGATGTCACGCGACGGCGAATGGCTCGCGGGCCACCATCCCGTCTCGGCGGCGAACGAACCGCTCGACGACGGCTCCGACGCGGAACGTCTGCTCGTCGAGCAGGAACAGGCCGAAGCCCTCGCCGCGGCGATCGCCGCGATCCCTCCGGGAGCCCTTCGCGTCTTCCGCATGCACAAGCTCGAGGGCATTCCGCACGCGGAGATCGCCCGCCGGCTCGGCATCACGCGAAGCGGCGTCGAGAAGCACATGGCCGTGGCGATGGCGCACCTGCGCAGGGCGCTGAAGGAATAGACATGGACTGCGGACCCCTCGCGCCCCGGCGTCAAGAGCAGAAGGACAGGCGCGCCGACCTCGGAGCGTCGGAGGCGATCGATGAGTGAGGACGACATCACGGAGGCTGCGGCGCTCTGGCACGCGAGGCAGGAGGAGGACGACATGGACTGGGTCGCCTTCGAGGGCTGGCTAGCCGCCGACGCGCGACACAGGCTGGCGTTCGACGACATCGCCCTCCTCGACGCCGAGGTCGACCGGCATCGCGAACGGCTCCTGCGGATCGTAGGGCACGGCGATCCCTCGATCGCGGGCGGGCTCCGGTCCCCTCCGCCGACGCCCGATTGCGCGTCGCTTGGGGAGGGCGGGCATCGATCGCTGCCGGCGCAATCGCCGCCGGCGCGGCCGCATGCCTGCTGTTCGTGACGGAGCGTTCGCCCAAGCCTCAGCCGGCGCCCGCGATGCGGACCGCCTTCGAGGCCGGGAAGAGCAGCCGCAACGTCACCGTCGGGAGGGCCGCGATCGCCCTGGCGTCGCGAAGCGGCATCCGAGTGGCGTCCTCGGACGGGACGCGGGTCGAGCTTGCCGGACGGGCGAGCTTCGTCGTCCAGCACGATCCCACGCGCGAATTCGTGGTGATCGCCGAAGGCTACGAGATCAGGGACCTCGGCACCCGCTTCGAGGTCGTCTCCGGCGGCGGCGCGATGCAGGTCTCCGTCGCTTCAGGCGAGGTGTCCGTGCGTAGAAGCGGATCCGCCGCACCGCAGATCCGAGTGGCCGCCGGACGCTCGGCCACGGGTCTCGCCGACGGGACGCATCGTGACGGGGCGCGCCGTCGCCGACCCGCCGGACGGACCCGGCGGGAGGCCGCTGGTCTACGACGCCGCACCGCTCGGGCTCGTCGTCGCCGACCTGGCGCGGGCGACGGGGACGGCCGTCACGATCGACAGGGGCCTCGAGGGCCGCACCTTCACCGGCGTGCTGGCGATGGGGGACGGACGTTCGAGGATAGCCGCGCTGGCGACCCTCGCCGGTCTGGATGCGAGGAGGCAGGGTGGCGCGATCCATCTGGTTGCTCGCGACCGCCGCTAGCGTCGCGTCCGCCTCGGGCGCGCATGCCGCGGAACGCCGGTTCGCGATAGACGTCCCGGCCGCCGACCTGGCCTCCGCGCTCGCCGCGCTCCTCCCTCCAGACTGGAGCGTCGATCGGGATCGACCTCCGCATCGAGCCCGCGCGAAGCCGAGCGGTCAGGGGGACGTCATACCATCGCGGAGGCCCTTGCGAAGATGCTTGGGCCGACGCCGTATCGGGCCGAGCGGATGGGCCCGACGGTCTGGCGCCTTGTCCGCCGACCGACCGAGCCCAAACGCGAGGTCGCAGCTGCGCCTACCGCCGACATCGTCGTAACGGCGCGGAAGCTGACGGAGCCTCTGTCGCGAGCCGCACCCGCCGTGTCCGTCTACGTCCCCGGACGCGGCGCCGCGCCGCAGGCGCGCACGACGTCGCCGCCGGCATCGAGGGTCTGGCCGTCACGAACCTGGGACCCGGTCGGGACAGGCCCTTCATACGAGGGGTCGCGGACAGCCCGTTCAACGGCTTCACGCAGACGACCGTGAGCGTCAACGTCGACGATGCGCGGGTGACATACGACGCGCCGGAGCCGGGCCTCAGGCTGGTGGACGTGTCCCGCGTCGAGGTGCTGAAGGGGCCGCAGGGGCCTCTGTACGGGACCGGCGCGCTCGGCGGGGTATACCGGATCGTGCCGAACAAGCCCTCGACGGACTCTTTCGGCGCCACGTCGGATCTCGCGTTCTCCTCCGTCGCGGGGGGCTCGGAGCCAGCCGCAGCGGCGTCGTCGCCGTACGCCGCTCACGACGGTCGGG
>JARJFA010000048.1:0-82742 GCA_030345395.1 Prunus mongolica | reverse complement strand
TCCTGACCGGCGCGGTCACCAAGATGCTGGAGGACGCCGGTCTGCGCGTCGTCGCGTCGAAGCGTATCCACATGACCCGCGAACAGGCCGAGGGCTTCTACGCGGTCCATAAGGAGCGCCCCTTCTTCAACGATCTGGTCGAGTTCATGATCTCGGGTCCGGTCGTCGTACAGGTGCTCGAGGGCGAGAACGCGATGCAGCGCAACCGCGACATCATGGGCGCGACGAACCCGGCGAATGCCGAGGCCGGCACGATCCGCAAGGAGCTCGCCGAGTCGATCGAGGCGAACACGGTCCACGGTTCGGATTCGGACGAAAACGCCGAAATCGAGATCGCCTACTTCTTCAAGCCCGAAGAGATCGTCGGCTGATGACCGACTGGCGGCTGCGGCGTGCGTCCGTCGAGGATGCGCCCGCGGCCGCTTTGGTTGCCGGCGCCAGCTTCCTGGCGACCTTCGCCGGCATCCTCGATGGCGCCGACATTATCGCGCACGTCGCGAAAAACAGCGCGCCGATGACATTCGCCACATGGATCGGCGATCCCGGCAGCGTCGTCACGCTTGCCGAACATCCGACCGGCGCCGCCCCTGTCGGCTACAGCGTCCTGACCACGCCCGACCTGCCGGTCGCTACGCACGGCAGCGATATCGAGCTGCGCCGCATTTACACTTTGCCACTCGCACAAGGCACCGGCCTTGGTCGCGCTCTCATGCAACGGGCCATCGCTGACGCCATCGCGATGGGTAAAACACGCCTTCTGCTCGGCGTGTTGGGCCGCAACGCCCGCGCGCGCGGCTTTTACGAACGGCAAGGCTTCGAGGTCGTCGGCGCGCGCCAATATCGCGTCGGCAGCGCCCTGTGCGATGACGTGATCTACGCGCGTCCACTGTAAGCCCCCTCCCGATATTGTCGGGAGAGGGCTCATTCAGGCTCAGGCCGGTGCGAACACGCCGTCGTCGTCCATCACGTGCAGCACGCCGTCGGCGATCGCGAAATAGGCGCCGCGCAGCTTCAGCGTGCCCTGCGCCTCGCGCTTCGCCACGAAGGGGAAGGTGCGCAGGTTGTTCAGGCTGACGCGCACCGCCTCATGCTCCATCTCGCGCGATGCGTCCGGGCCATCGCCATGCTTCGCGATCACCCGCTCGCGCGCGGCGTCCAGCATTCCGACCCAGTCGGAGATGAACTTGCCCTCGCCGGCCTTCGCATCCTCGAAGCCATGGGTCAGCGCCGCCTTGCAGCCGCCGCACGACGCATGGCCCATCACGAGCACCTCGGGCACTTCGAGCTGCGTCACCGCAAACTCGAGTGCCGCCGACACGCCGTGATAGCCGCCGCCGACCTCATAGGGCGGCACCAGGTTGGCGACGTTGCGCACCACGAAGATTTCGCCGGGCGACGTGTCGAAGATCTGCGACGGATCGACGCGGCTGTCCGAACAGGCGATCACCATCACCTTCGGGCTCTGGCCGTCCTTCAGCTCGTCCCAGCGCTCGCGCTGTTCCGACCAGCCGGTGTCGCGAAACCGATGATAGCCACCAATCATGTCGGAAAAGTCGGTCATTGTGCCTCCGTTATGGTCTAGGTCCGGTTCGGCGGGGATAACGCGTTCGCAGCCGACTGGTGCCCGCCCGGGCGCGTCAGCAAAGCAACGTCACAATCGAGCGATGGTTGTTCCATCCGCCCGACATCGCTATCTCGCCCGAATGAACGAGATGACTCCGGTGGCCCGCCCCGAACGCCAGCGCAAGCCCGACTGGATCCGCGTGAAAGCGCCGACCAGCGCCGGCTTCGCCGCGACGCGTGAACTGATGCGGTCCAAGAGCCTGACGACCGTCTGCGAAGAGGCCGCCTGCCCGAACATCGGCGAATGTTGGTCGAAGAAGCATGCGACCGTCATGATCCTGGGCGATACCTGCACGCGCGCCTGCGCCTTCTGCAACGTGAAGACCGGCATGCCGCGCGCCGTCGATCCGATGGAGCCGAACAACGTCGCCGACGCCGCGGCGCAGATGGGCCTAGAACATATCGTCGTCACCTCGGTCGATCGCGACGATCTGCCCGATGGCGGCGCGAAGCAATTCGTAAAGGTGATCGAGGCGATCCGCCGCGCCAATCCGAAAACGACGATCGAGATTCTGACGCCGGACTTCCGCAACAAGCACGAAGCGGCGGTCGAGGCGATCGTCGCCGCGCGGCCGGACGTCTACAACCACAATCTCGAAACCGTGCCGCGGCTGTATCCCACGATCCGGCCGGGTGCGCGCTATTATGCGTCGATCCGGCTGCTGGAGAGCGTCAAGAAGCTCGACCCGTCGATCTTCACCAAGTCGGGCGTCATGCTGGGGCTGGGCGAAGAACGGCTCGAGGTACATCAGGTGATGGACGACATGCGCTCGGCCGACATCGATTTCCTCACCATGGGCCAGTATCTCCAGCCGACCCCGCGCCACGCCAAGGTCGCCGAGTTCGTCACGCCCAAGGCGTTCGACAGCTATGCCGCGATCGCCCGTGCCAAGGGCTTCCTCCTCGTCGCATCCTCGCCGCTGACCCGCTCCAGCTATCACGCTGGCGACGATTTCGCGAAGATGCGTGCCGCGCGTGAGGCCAAGCTCGCCGTCCATGCCTAAACATTCGGAAACGCGGCATCTGCCGTATTCGGCCGAACAGATGTTCGACATGGTCGCCGACGTGAAGCGCTATCCGGAGTTCCTGCCCTGGGTCAGCGCGATGCGCGTACGCCAGGACAGCGACACCGCGACGCTCGCCGACATGATCGTCGGCTTCAAGGGCCTGCGCGAAACCTTCACGTCGAAGGTCGAAAAGCAGCGCCCGGGCAGCATCCACGTCGAATATATCGACGGGCCGCTGAAGTATTTGCACAACGATTGGCGCTTCCGCCGGGAGGAGGGCGGCTGCGCGGTCGATTTCAGCGTCGACTTCCAGTTCAAGAACCGGATGTTCGAGATGCTGGCGGGGCAGGTCTTCGGCGTCGCGCTCAGGAAGATGATCGGCGCGTTCGAAGACCGCGCCCGCGTCCTTTACGGTAGCAGCAGTTCCAGCGCGACCAGCGCCGCCTGAAGGCGGATTCCACCGCGCCCCAGGTCGCCGAACTGTTTGCGGTCGGCATGGACGTCCGCGGGGTCGCCGCCCCGCTCCGCGCGGGCGAAGACGACCGTACCGACGGGCTTCTTCTCCGATCCGCCACCGGGTCCCGCAATGCCGGTGATCGCCACCGCGACGTCGGCATCGCTATTGGCGAGCGCGCCCTGCGCCATGCTCCAGGCGACGGCGATCGACACCGCGCCAAATGTTTCGAGCACGTCGGAATTGACCTTCAGCAGGCGCATCTTGGCTTCATTCGAATAGGTGACGAAGCCAGCGCCGAAGACGTCGGACGAACCGGGAATTTCGGTCAATGCCGCGGCGACGAGCCCGCCGGTGCAGCTTTCGGCCAGCGCCACGGTCCGTCCGGCGGCGCGGTTCGCTTCCACGACACGGCGTGCGGCATCGATCAGTTCCGCGGGGAGCAGGCTGTCCATCATCGCGCCTCCGAACACAGCGGCAGGTCGGGTACGTTGATCGCCTTGCCCTTCGCCTTTTCCGCCTTGAAGTAGCGCAAAGTCGTCACGATGACCCCCGCGGTGTTCTGCGGGGGAAGAGGCGCGAGCTGCGTCACGAAGCGGTCGATCGTCCCGCAATCGGCGGGGTTGATCCGGCCGACGAGCAACGGCGCCAGTGCCGCCGTCAACAGCGGCCGGGCGAATTCGGATTGCAGCAGCGAATCGATCATCGGATCGGACAGCTTGACGATCGCGGCTCGGGCGTTGGGCCACGCCCGATCCGCGGCGGACTGATAGCGCGCCAGAAAGTCGCTGTCCGTCCGTCGGATCAGGCTGGTTGCGGGCAAGCGCGTCGAACACACGATGCCCGTCTGCTGGATGATATCCGGCAAGGCGACCAGCGTCATCGCCTCCGCCTCTGGCGTGGTGATGCAGCGGCTCTGTGCTTCGGCAGGCGCGGCCGCGAGCAGGGCCGTGACGGCGAGCAGCGCGGTCTTCATCGCGGCAGGCTCACGGTGGCCACCGCCTGCGCGGCAATGCCCTCGCCGCGGCCGGTAAAGCCCAGCCGTTCCGTCGTCGTCGCCTTGATGCTGACGCGGTCTTCGGACAGCCCGAGCAGCGCGCCGATGCGCGTGCGCATGGCCTCGCGGTGCGGCCCGATCTTGGGGGCCTCGCAGATCAGCGTCAGGTCGACGAAGTCGATGCGGCCGCCCTTGTCCGCGATTAACGTGGCGGCATGTTGCAGGAATTGCGCGGAGTCGGCGCCCTTCCACTGCGGGTCACTCGGTGGAAAGTGCGTGCCGATGTCGCCAGCCGCGATCGTGCCCAGCAGCGCGTCGGTCAGCGCGTGCAGCCCGACGTCGGCATCGCTATGCCCTGACAAACCCTTGTCATGCGGGATGAGCACGCCACCCAGCCACAATTCCTCGCCCGCTTCCAGCCGATGAACATCGAAGCCGGACGCGCTCCGCGTCTCCCAGGCGATCTTGGCTTCGGCCGCGGCGAAGTCCTGCGGATGCGTCACTTTGTCGAGCATCGCATCGCCCTGCACCAAAGCGACGCTCCCGCCAAGCCGCTGCACCATCTGCGCATCGTCGGTCGCTTCTTTATCGGCCGGCCAGCCGGCGTGGGCGGCGCGGAGCGCGGGCAGGCGAAAGCCCTGCGGCGTCTGGACGCGGAACAGCTTGTCGCGCGGAACGACCAACCCGTCGCGGACCAGCGTGTCCGCAACGGCAAGGCCGGGGATCGCGCCCTCATTGGTATCCAGCGCGGCCAATATGCGGTCGATCACCCCTGCCGGTACGAACGGTCGTGCCGCGTCGTGGACTAGAACCCTGTCGGCCTCGATCACTGCGAGCCCGCGCGCGACCGACTCGCGCCGCGTTGCCCCGCCGACGATCGTGCGCACCGGCCCGAGCGCGGCGGCTGCCAGCGGTTCCGCCCCTGCGGCGATCACTACCACCACCTCGTCCACCGCGGGATGGTTAGCGAAGGCGTCATAGGCGTGCGCCAGCAAGGCCTTGCCGCCGACGTGGGCATATTGTTTCGGGATGGCACCACCGGCGCGCGAGCCGCTACCCGCCGCCACGATCAGCGCGACCGTCCGCTGCTTGTGTATCATTGCCGCCGCCTAGCGCAGACCTGCCATGCTTGCCAGAGCAGGCATAGGACGGTAAGGACTGCCCGTTTTTCAGGCAGATTTATGGCCCATCTCACGCCCATTCAGATCGGTCCCATCCGGATCGAGCAGCCCGTCGTGCTGGCGCCGATGACTGGCGTCACCGACATGCCGTTCCGCACGCTCGTGCGCCGCTATGGCTCCGGTCTCAACGTCACCGAAATGATCGCGAGCCAGGCGGCGATCCGCGAGACGCGCCAGTCGCTGCAGAAGGCCGCGTGGCACCTGTCGGAAGAGCCGGTCTCGATGCAGCTCGTCGGCTGCACCCCGTACGAAATGGGCGAGGCGGCGAAGCTCGCGGAGGATCGCGGTGCGGCGATCATCGACATCAACATGGGCTGCCCGGTCCGCAAGGTGACCAACGGCGACGCAGGATCGGCGCTGATGCGCGACCTCAAACTCGCGTCCGCCCTGATCGATGCGATCGTGAAGGCGGTGAAGGCCCCCGTGACGCTGAAGATGCGGATGGGCTGGTGCCACGACAGCCTCAACGCGCCCGAACTGTCGCGCATCGCGCAGGATCTGGGCGTCAAGCTGATCACCGTTCACGGCCGCACCCGCAATCAGATGTACAAGGGGTCGGCCGACTGGCGGTTCATCCGTTCGGTCAAGGAGGCGGTCGACCTGCCGGTGATCGCCAACGGCGACATCTGCACGATCGACGATGCCGTCGCGGCGCTCGACCAGTCGGGCGCGGACGGAGTGATGATCGGTCGTGGCGCCTATGGCCGGCCGTGGGTGCTGGGGCAGGTGATGCACTATTTCGCGACCGGCGAGCGGTTGCCCGATCCGTCACTCGACGAACAATATCGCGTCATCGTCGAGCATTACGATGCCATGCTCGACCATTATGGCGAGATGACCGGCGTCAACATGGCGCGCAAGCACATCGGTTGGTACACCAAGGGCCTCACCGGATCGGCCGAGTTCCGCAACGCCGTGAACCAGGAGCCGAGCGCCGCGAAGGTAAAGGCGATGCTCGCCGATTTCTACGCGCCATACCGTGATCAGCCCCCTGCGGCCGTCCGCCAGGCCGCCTGACAGGATTGTGACGGACCGTCCGGGCTTTGCCGAGCTGTTCGCGGCGCTGCCCGTCGCCGTGCTCGTGATCGATGGGGAAGACCGTATTCAGCATGGGAATGCCCAGGCGGAGCTGCTGCTCAATTTGTCCGAGCGGGTGATGCGCGGGCAGCTGCTGTCAGCGATCCTGCCACGCCCTCCGGCTGGCGATCGGCAGGCCGGGCACGGCTTTGCCGTCTACGATACCGAGATCGCGACGCCGCACGGCCCCAAGATCCGTGTCGACTTTTCCGAGGCGCAGCTCGCCGATTATCCCGGTTGGCGCGCCATCACGCTGCACAGCGTCGCGGGCACGCGCAGCGTCGGCCAGCTTGGCGGACGCGGAGTCAGTGCCCGCGCGGCCAGCGGCGCCGCGGCGATGCTGGCGCATGAGATCAAAAACCCGCTCTCCGGCATCCGCGGCGCCGCGCAGCTACTCGATGCCGGTGAGTTGACCACGCTGATCGTGACCGAGGTCGACCGCATCGCGGCGCTGATCGACCGTATGCAGGATTTCAGCGACACGCGCCCGCTGCCGATCCAGTCGGAAAATATCTACCCGCTGATCGGCCATGCCCGCCGGCTGGCGCTCGCCGGCTTTGCCCGCGGCGTGTCGATGGAGGAGCGGTTCGATCCCTCTCTGCCGCATGCCGCGATCAATCGCGATGCCTTGCTCCAGATCTTGATCAACCTCCTCAAGAACGCCGCGGAGGCGACGCGCACCGTCGCCGATCCCCGCATCGTCATCACCACCGCCTATCGCCACGGCATGTCGGTAGCGGCAACGCCGGGAGGTCCGCGCGTGCCCTTGCCGATCGAGATCTGCGTGACCGACAACGGCCCCGGCGCGCCCGCCGACATTGCCGAATATCTCTTCGATCCGTTCATCTCGGGCCGGCCGGAGGGGCAGGGGCTTGGCCTCGCGCTGGTCGACAAGTTGATGCGCGATATGGGCGGGATCGTTCAATATGCCCGTGAAGGACTCCCTGAGATGACGACCCTGCGCCTCCTGCTGCCACGGGCCGCTCAGTGAGCCGCGTTCTGGTCGTCGACGACGACGCTGCGATCCGCACCGTCGTCGCCCAGGCGCTGCGACGCGCCGGACACGACGTCCAGACGGCGGAGACTTTGTCGCAGGCCGATCGTGCGCTGGCGCAGCGGCTGCCGGACGTGCTGATCACCGACGTCGTACTGCCGGACGGCGACGGCATCGTTCATGTGGCGGAGGTCAATGCGCGCCACCCCGATCTGCCGATCATCATCCTGTCGGCACAGAATACGCTGACGACGGCGGTGCGCGCGAACGAGGTTGGCGCGTACGAGTATCTCCCCAAGCCTTTCGATCTCGACGATCTCACCCGCGCCGTCGCCGGTGCGCTGGTCCGCCACGCGGAAATGCCGCCGCAAGGGGAGGGGGAGGACCCCGCGCTTCCCCTGATCGGCCGCTCGCCAGCGATGCAGGACGTCTACCGGGTCATCGCCCGTGTCGTCGCGACGGACCTGACCGTGCTGATTTCGGGCGAATCGGGCACGGGTAAGGAACTGGTCGCGCGTGCGATCCACGATCTCGGGCGACGCCGGGGCGCGCCATTCGTCGCGATCAACATGGCCGCGATCCCGCGCGAGCTGATCGAGGCGGAGTTGTTCGGCCACGAACGTGGCGCCTTCACTGGGGCTGGCCAGCGCAACGCCGGCCGCTTCGAACAGGCCGCGGGCGGCACCCTGTTCCTCGACGAGATCGGCGACATGCCGATGGACGCGCAGACGCGCCTCCTTCGGGTCCTCCAGTCGGGCGAGTTCACCACGGTCGGCGGCGCTCGGGCGATGCGGGCCGACGTGCGCGTCGTGGCTGCCACCAATCGCGACCTTACGCAGCAGGTCGCTTCGGGCCAATTCCGCGAAGACCTGTTTTTACCGCTTGAACGTCGTCCCGATCGTGCTGCCCGCGCTGCGTGACCGGCGACAGGACATTCCGTTGCTCGCCCGCCACTTCCTCGACAGCGCTGTCGCCCAGGGTTTGCCGCGCCGCCAGTTACAGCCGGAGGCGGAAGCCGCGCTCGCGGCCTATGACTGGCCGGGCAACGTCCGCGAGCTCGAAAATCTGATGCGGCGGCTCGCGGTGCTGGCGCGGGATGAGCTGATCGATCCGGCAACGATCCGCGACATGATCGGTGTGCCGGGCGCCCAGATGGACTTGCCCGACGCGGGAATTGCCGAGGCGGTGCGTCACCTGATCGAACGCATCGCCCGTGAGCGCCCCGGCGCTCTGGACGATGGCACCTTATACGATCGCGTCATCGGAGAGGTGGAACGCCCCTTGATCGAAGCGATGCTGGCCCGACACGGCGGCAATCAGCTACGCGCGGCGCGGGCGATGGGTCTCAACCGCAATACGCTGCGCAAGCGATTAGATACGCTGGGAATTAGCGCCAAGGGCGACGATTGATCCGTAGCGGTTAACCGCCGCGCTTGATCGTACTGTGGCCCCAAACCACCGCAACCGGCAATTATGTGGTTTCCGTGCAACAATCCGCGTTGTACGGAGGGGCGAATGCACGCGGCCCCCACGCCCGATTTGAATGACATGCTACCGGTTCGCCGCCGGCGGATCACGCCCGCGGTCGAAGCGCTGGTGCTGGCGATTGCGTTGGCGATCGCCGTCGCGACCTATTTCGTGTTGACGGGTGGGGCATCCAATACCCGCGTAATCTCACCACCCCTGATCGCGTTGCTGCTCGTCGCCAATCTGGTGTCCGGCACGACGCTAATGATGCTGATCGGACGACGGATCGCGAGGCGGCGCGCCGTGCAGTCCCAGATTGGCGGCAACGGGCAATTGCACGTGCAACTCGTCGCGCTATTCTCGCTCGTCGCGGCAGTCCCGCTCGTTCTTGTGAATATTTTCGCGTCCCTTCTGTTCCAATATGGTGTCGAATTTTGGTATTCAGACCGCGCTCGCGGAATGCTGGAAAATTCCACGGCGCTGTTGCAAATAAATTATAATCAAGAGCTCGATCGCATAAGTGCTGAAGCTAGCGCTATGCGCGTCGACCTTGCGGGGTATTTGCGCGATTATCCGATCACCAGTGAAACGTTCGCAAGGGGGCTCGTCTTTCAACTCAGCAAACGCAACATGTCTGAAACAGCGATCTTCGTAAAAGGTGATCCGGTTCCGATTGCCTTCGTCAATCCGTACGAACGCCGGCTAGATCGCGTCGTGACCCCCGGCATGATTAGAAAGATCGACTCCGGTACGCCGAGCGTGGTCATTCAGGCCAAGGATCGCGCCGCACTGTTGATGCCGTTCAAATACGGCAAAGGCGCCTATCTCTATGTAGCACGGGTCTTCGATCCCAGCGTGGTCGAGCAATGGAAACGCGGCGAGCAGCTCGTGGCCGACTACCGAGATATGGAATCACGTTCGCGGGCATTGCAGCTACGGTTCAATTCGGCGCTGCTCGTAATCTCGTTGCTAATCGTGGCTCTTGCGGTGTGGATCGCGCTGGCCGTTGCCGACCGTCTCGTTCGTCCGTTAGGCGAGCTTGTGGGCGCGGCGCGACGCGTGGCAGATGGTGATCTGTCGACGCGTGTACCTGATCCCCGCACCTTAGATGAGGTCGGCACGCTGGCTAATGCGTTCAACCGAATGACCGGGCGGTTGCAGGAGCAGAATCGCGCGCTGGTCACCGCAAACGATCAGCTCGACAGCCGCCGCGCCTTGATCGAGGCGGTGATGGCCGGCGTGTCGGCCGGCGTGATCGCCTCAGGCGAAGACGGCATGATCCGGATCGCCAACAATTCGGCGTCCGAACTGATCGGCACGGGCATCGACAGCGTCGTCGGACAGCCGCTGGCCCTCATCGCGCCCGAACTCGCCGATCTGGTGGCCAGTGGCCAGCGCGAGGCGATCGTCCAGGTCGTGCGCGGCGGCGAGACGCGGACGCTCGCCGTCCGGATCGCACGGACCGACGCGGGGCCGATCCTGACCTTCGACGATATCACGCAGCAGTTGCTCGATCAGCGGCGCGCGGCGTGGTCAGACGTCGCGCGCCGCATCGCGCATGAAATCAAGAACCCGCTGACCCCGATCCAGCTCGCCGCCGAGCGTTTGCAACGCCGCTACGGCAGCAAGATCGATCCCGCCGATACAACCTTCGCGCGGTTGACCGAAACGATCGTCCGGCAGGTCGGCGACCTCAGGCGGATGGTCGACGAATTTTCATCCTTCGCGCGCATGCCGAAGCCGGTGTTCCGCGAGGAATCGCTTGTCGACATCGCCCGCCAGGCGCTGTTCCTGCACGAGGTCGCGCATCCCGCGATCCGCTTCGCGCTCGACCACGATTTTCCCGCCCCGCAGCTCGTCTGCGACCGGCACCAGCTTGGTCGCGCCTTCACGAATATCGTCAAGAATGCCGTCGAGGCGATCGAGAGCAAGGGGGATGGCGGCGGGGCTGTCACCATGGGTATCCATGACGATGGCACGGCGATCGTCGTCGAGGTCGCGGATACGGGCGTCGGCCTGCCGCCGGATCGCGACCGGATCGTCGAACCCTATATGACGACCCGCGCCCGCGGCACGGGCCTAGGCCTCGCGATCGTCAAGAAGATCGTCGAGGACCATTTCGGCACCATGGCCTTTGCCGATCGCGACGGCGGGGGCACCGTGGTGCGCATGACATTCGATGCCGCGGCCCTCGCGGCGCTCGATCAGGGGGCAGCCCCACCCGAACCGGTGACCGAACATGACGGTGCCGGCCAGCTTGCTGCACTCACACGCAATCGGAATTAGAGATTATGGCGCTCGACATCCTCGTCGTCGACGACGAACACGATATCCGCGAACTGGTCGCCGGCGTTCTGGAGGACGAAGGCTATGACACGCGCTCGGCCGCAGACAGCGACGCCGCGCTGGAGGCGATCGCCACCCGCCGCCCGTCGCTGGTCCTGCTCGACGTCTGGTTGCAGGGCTCTCGCCTCGACGGTCTCGAACTTCTTGACGAAATCAAGCGGCGTGATCCCTCGATCCCCGTGCTCGTCATCTCGGGCCATGGCAATCTCGACACCGCCGTCGCTGCGATCCGGCGCGGCGCCAGCGACTTCATCGAAAAGCCGTTCGAGGCGGAGCGGCTGCTGCTACTGGTCGCCCGCGCGACCGAAACCGAACGGCTGCGTCGCGAACTCGCCAGCCTGCGCGTCTCGGCCGGTCGCGAGACGGACCTCACCGGCCGCTCAGGCGCGATCAACGGCGTCCGCGCCACGCTGAAGCGCGTCGCCGCGACCGGCAGCCGCGTGCTCATCATGGGACCGGCCGGCGTCGGCAAGGAGGTCGCCGCCCGCCTGCTCCACGGCTGGAGCAATCGCGCCGAGGCCCCCTTCGTCATCGTCAGCGCCGCGCGGATGACGCCGGAACGTGTCGAGGAAGAGCTGTTCGGCGTAGAGGAGGGGGGCGATCTCGTCCGGCCGGGCCTGCTCGAACAGGCGCATGGCGGTACGTTGTTTCTCGACGAAATCGCCGACATGCCGATCGCGACGCAGGCGCGTATCCTGCGCGTGCTGACCGACCAGAGCTTCAGCCGCATCGGCGGCACCCGAACGGTGAAGGTCGACGTCCGCGTCGTCTCCGCGACCTCGCGCGACCTGACGCAGGAGATTGCCGAGGGGCGGTTCCGCGAAGATCTCTACTACCGCCTCAACGTCGTGCCGGTGATGCTGCCCGCCTTGGCCGAGCGCCGGGAGGACATTCCCTCGCTGGTCGAGCATTTCATGGCGCATTACGCCTCCGAACGCCGCGTACCGACCCCGGAGATCGCACCCGACGCGATGGTCGCGCTGCAAAGCTATGATTGGCCCGGCAACGTGCGCCAGTTGCGCAACGTCGTGGAGCGCACAATCATCCTCGCGCCGGGCGATCGCATCGGCCGTATCGACCTCGATCTCTTGCCTGCCGAAGTTCTCGGCGATCAGGGCGATCTGGCCGGCGGGGGTGGCGGCGCGATCATGGGTGCGCCGTTACGCGAAGCCCGCGAGACGTTCGAACGCGAATATCTCCGCGTTCAGATCCGCCGCTTCTCGGGCAACATCAGCCGTACCGCCAGCTTCATCGGGATGGAGCGATCGGCACTGCACCGCAAGCTCAAGCTGCTCGGCATTACCGACGTGCGCGAGGATTGACGCCTTTACGGCACGGGCCTTCGTTCATAGATACGGGATCGCTGCCTATCATGGGCGGCAATCCCGACGCCGGGAAACGGCGCGATAGCGGGCGAACGTCCCGCCAATAACGGAAAAAGGCTCAACTCATGGCCGAAAAGCAAGGCTCGCTGCAGGACCTGTTCCTGAATTCGCTGCGCCGCTCCAAGACCCCGGTCACCATGTTCCTGGTGAAGGGCGTCAAGCTCCAGGGTATCGTCACCTGGTTCGACAATTTCTCCGTGCTGCTCCGCCGCGATGGCCAGTCCCAGCTGATCTACAAGCACGCCATCTCCACGATCATGCCATCGGGCGCGATGGACCTGGCCGGGATCATCGAATCGGTGGGAGAAGCGCAGCGCAAGCAACCGCTGTTGCAGGAAATTTTCCTCAACGCGGTACGCAAATCCGAAGATTCGGTGACGATGTTCCTGATCAACGGCGTGATGCTGCAGGGCCAGATCGCCGGGTTCGACCTGTTCTGCATGCTGCTCCAGCGGGAAGGCATGGCACAGCTCGTCTACAAGCATGCGGTGTCGACCATCCAGCCGTCGCGCGCGCTGAACCTCGCCGATGAGGGCGAGACGGACGAATAAGCGATGAGCACCGGCTTCAACCGTGACCGCGACGAGTTCGCCCGTGGCGGTCGCGCGCTGATCGTCCTGCCCGATCAGGGCGATGCGCATCGCGATGCCGAGGCGCGGCTGGAGGAGACTGCCGGTCTCGCCGCCGCGATCGGCCTCGTCGTCACCGACAAGGTGGCGGTGCGCGTCCGCCAGCCCAAGCCAGCGACGCTGATCGGCAGCGGTCAGGTGGAGCAGCTGGCCGTGCAAGTCCGGCAGGACGAAGCCGACCTCGTCGTCTTCGACGCCAGCCTGACGCCGGTGCAACAGCGCAACCTGGAAACCGCGCTGGAGGCCAAGGTGATCGACCGCACTGGCCTGATCCTCGAAATATTCGGCGAACGCGCCGCCACGGCCGAAGGGCGCTTGCAGGTCGAGCTCGCCCACCTCGATTATCAGGCCGGCCGGCTGGTGCGGAGCTGGACCCACCTCGAGCGGCAGCGCGGCGGCTTCGGCTTCCTCGGCGGTCCCGGCGAAACGCAGATCGAGGCCGACCGCCGGCTGATCCGCGATCGCATGGCGCGGCTGCGGCGCGAACTCGAACAGGTCAGCCGCACGCGCGGGCTACACCGCGAACGGCGCCAGCGCGCGCCGTGGCCGGTGATCGCACTGGTTGGTTATACCAATGCCGGCAAGTCGACGCTGTTCAACCGACTGACCGGCGCGCACGTGATGGCGGAAAACCTGCTGTTCGCCACGCTCGACCCGACCCTTCGGCAGATCTCGCTACCCGGCATCGACAAGGCGATCCTGTCCGACACCGTCGGCTTCGTTTCCGACCTGCCGACGCAGCTGGTCGCGGCTTTCAAGGCGACGTTGGAAGAGGTGGTATCGGCCGACCTGCTGATCCACGTTCGTGACATCGCCCATCCGGACACGGAAGCGCAGCGCGCCGACGTCGAAGCCGTTCTCGCCGACCTCGGCGTGTCCGAAACAACGCCGCGGTTCGAGGCGTGGAACAAGCTCGATCTGCTCGATGCAGACCAGCATGAGGACGTGCTGGTGGAGGCGGCGCGCCGCGAGGATGTCGTCGCGCTGTCCGCATTGGATGGGGAAGGGGTGGACCAGCTTATCGCGCAGGTCGCGGCGAAGCTGACTGCCGGCCACCGCCGCTATTGGATCACGCTTCCGGCAGGAGACGGCGCGGGCGCCGCATGGCTGCACGCGCATGGCGAAGTCCTGGGGCAGGAAGAAGAGGGCGAGGGGCTGTCGACCCGCTACGAGGTTCGGCTCGCCGAGCGGGACTACGAACGCTTTCTCCAGCGTTGATGAACCGGCTCAGCCGCGCTTGACCTGCTGCCAGAGCGCTTCCTTGTCATCGAGGCTCAGTGCGGCGAATGCTTCGCCGCCCAGGGCTTCCATGGCCCGGAAGCGACGCTCGAACTTGGCGTTGCCCGATCGCAAGGCAGCCTCGGGATCAACGCCCAAATGCCGTGCCCAATTGACGACGGCGAACAACAGATCGCCGATCTCATCCTCGCGCTGATCTTCGGAAGCCGTCTTAACTTCCTCGATTTCCTCCACGATCTTGGCAATGGCGCCCGTCTGGTCCGGCCAGTCGAACCCGGTTCGGGCCGCGCGCTTCTGCAGCTTTACCGCGCGCATCAGAGCGGGCAGGCCCGCTGCGACGCCGGCAAGCGCGCTGTCGTCTTGCGTGGTGTCGCGCCGTTCCGCGGCCTTCAATTCCTCCCAGCCAGGGCTATGCGACGCACCGCCGAAGATGTGCGGATGGCGCCGTTCCATCTTATCGCTGATGGCGGCGACGACATCCGCAAAGGCGAAGGCACCGGCTTCCTCCGCGATCCGCGCATGGAACACCACTTGCAGCAACAGATCGCCCAGTTCGTCCTTCAGATCGTCCGCATCATTCCGCGCGATCGCATCGGCAACCTCATAGGCTTCTTCGATCGTATAGGGTGCGATTGTCGCCCAGGTCTGGGCCACATCCCATTCGCAACCGCGCGTCGGATCGCGCAGGCGCGCCATGATCGCCAACAGCCGCTCAACCGCCATATCGCGCGTCCACCGTGTTGCCGCCAGTTAGAAAAGACACATTCTGCGCTAGATAGAAATGACACCCCTTGGTAGCAGCGGGGGCAGCGTGGAGCCATCCAAACAGCGCAGCGCTGCCCCCGCTGATGCGATCACCTCTCGGCTCCTGACCCCGGACCCGCTGCGCCAGCAGCGGGCTCGGTCACGCCAGTTTTCGAGCGCTCGAGCTTTCCCGAAACTCCGTCTCCGATGCCGCATTTCGGGAAAAGGCAATCGGGAACATATTTCGGGAAAATGGCTCCCTGTGAGATCGTCGCGCGCTGATCGGCCCGCCGTCGTGTAAGCTGACCTTCCCAATCGGGAAAGAAACTCAGATCATGTCCCGTTGAACAGCACGCTTGCGCAGTGGAAACAGCCTATTTGACCGGACCGAAGCGGTTCAAAGGCACCTTGAGGAACGCCGTTCCGCACGCATCAGCATCCGGCAACCGCCCGCCACGGATATTGACCTGAAGTGCAGCGAGCATGAGATCTGGCAACGGGAGCGAAGCGTCGCGCTTCTCGCGGGTTTCCACGAACTCCGCTTCGTCGATGCCATCGCGTACATGGATGTTGTCACGGCGCTGTTCGGCAACTGTCGAACGGCCGATCACCTCGCGACCGTCCTTGCCGTAGTCGTGTCCTACATAGGTCGCGGTTTCAGGTGAGAGGTCGAGGATTGCGCGGATCGAGCGCCAAAGTGCGTGCGCATCACCACCGGGGAAATCCGCCCGGCTCGTGCCGCTGTCGGGCACCATCAGCGTATCGTGAACGAACGCCGCGTCACCCACGACATAAGTAATCGAGGCGAGCGTGTGGCCAGGCGAGAGCATGACGCGCGCATCGAGCGAGCCGATCGTGAACTGCTCGCCATCGTTGAATAGGTGATCCCACTGGCTGCCATCGACGGGCAGGTCGGGCAGGCAGTAGATGTCCTGCCAAAGCTTCTGCACCTCCACGACCCTGGCGCCGATTGCGGTTTTGCCACCCGTCTCTTCCGCAAGGTACGGGGCGGCCGAGAAGTGATCGGCATGGGGATGGGTATCGAGCACCCATTCCACATTAAGCCCGTTCGCGCGGACATAATCGAGGATCAGATCGGCATTGTCGGTTGCGGTCGCACCGGCGCGCGGATCGAAGTCAAGGACCGGGTCGATGATCGCGGCGGTCTTTGTGGTTTCGTCGACCACGACATACTGGAAACTGCCGGTGCGCTCGTCGTGGAGCGACGCGACCGTCATGCCCTTGTGGTTATACTCGATCATGTTTCGTATCCTCTCGCATCGTCAGCTTTCTGCCCGCGCACGCGCGAACAGCCGTTCGAAGTCGGCGGTGTCGATCGCCCCCATCACCAGCAGGCGTCCGGCAAGATAACCCGGGGTGCCGGCTAGCCCGATCGAATAGGCTTCCCGTCCGTTCGCCCGCAGGCGGGCCGCGACAGCGTCAGCGTGGGCGGCAAGCCAGGTCGTCGCGCGCCGCCAGTCGCCCCCAGCGCGCTCGACGATGTCCCGCAGCATGTCGTCATCGATCGTGCGGCTGTCCGTCATCAACGCGCGATGTACGGCCGGATAAATCCCTTGTTCGGCGCAGGCGATCGCAACGCTTGCGGCACGTTCGGAGGGCGGACCGAAGATCGGCCAGTCCTTGTAGATGACCCGCACCTTGCCGTCGCGTTGCACAGCTTCTTCCAGGGCGGGAAACCCATGACGGCAGGCCGGGCAACGATAGTCGGTGAACACGGCAAGCCGGAGCGTAGCATCGGCAGGCCCGTCCTCCGGCGAGCCGTTACCGGCCAGGATCAGGTCAGCGGTCGGACCGACATCGCGACCAATCGGGGCAGTACGCCGAAGAATCTGCCCGACTGCCCAGCCACCCACGACCACCGCGCCCAGTCCGGCAAGCTGTCTCCGATTGAGCGGCCCGGGCATGGTCAGCGCGCCGCAGGCTTGTTGCGAGCTTCCGCGACGAGGCGACGCAACGTCGGCAGATCGACCGCCCCGGCGACAACCTGTGAGCCGACGATTAGCGCCGGCGTCCCGTTGAAACCGATCGCGCGGGCGATGCCATCGGTGCGCGCGAGTAGCGCGTCGATTTCGGCACCGTGCATTTTCAAATCCCGTTGCAGACGGGGCCAGTCGACCTTGGCTCTGGCAGCGGCTGCCTTGATGCCGGTGCTGTCGAGCCGCGCCGACGAGGTCAGCAGCGCCCCATGAAAGGCGGCATGCTTGCCCTGCCACTGGCTCGCAACGGCCGCGCGCGATGCCTCACGTGAGGCAGGACCGAAGATCGGCCAGTCCCGATACACGATCCGCACCTTCGGATCGGAACGAAGCAGGGCGTTCAGCACCGGCTCCATGCGACGGCAATAGGGGCAGTTGTAGTCGAAGAACTCGACCACCGTGACATCGTAGATCTTGCCTGCGCGCTTGGGAGCCACGGGATCGTCGACGACGGCCTTGCGCGAAAGATCGGGCTGCTGCGCGAAAACAGGCGTGATCGGCGCGGCGAAGACAAGCGCAGCCAACAGGCCACGCGACATCAGATTGCGACGGTTCATCGGTGTTTCCTTGCTAGATCGATTCCATCGGCGAGGGCTGCGCGTGACAGCTCGCCAAGCTGGAGCTGCACGATCGTGCCGTCTGCCGCGACGAAGGCAGTTGCGGGATAGCCGGCTACCTTCAGGGCTTGGGAAAGGCCGCGATCGGGGTCGAGCGCGACATGCCTCGCACCGATGCCTTCACGGTTGAGGAAGCCGCTGACGGTCGCTGGAGCCTCACCCTGATCGGCGAGAAGGATCGGGACCTCGCCGGTCCGCGATGCAACCGCATCGAGCATCGGCAGCTCACGCCGGCACGGACCGCACCAGGTCGCCCACAGGTTGACCACGAAAGGGCGGCCGCGGAAGCGATCGAGTGGAAGCGGAGCGCCGGACGCGGTCGTCAGATTAAGATGATAGGGAAACGGGCCGTAGGTCACGGGAGGGATCAGCGCCTGAAGCGCAAACCAGAGGCCGCCCGCTACAGCCAATGCTCCCCAGCCTGCCGCCAGCGCGCTTGAGCGGCCAAGCCGGATCGCCAGTATCGCCGCAGCGCCGAGAAGTCCTGCAACGGGGAAAAAGCCGCCCTGCCACACGGCGAGGATGGACAGCGGAGAGTCGGCGTAACTCGCCCAATGGGCAGCAACATAACCGATCCGCGCCGTGATAAGTCCTGCGACGATAGCACTGGTGGCAACTGCCGCCACGCGAGGGAAGCGGAACCGCCCAGCCAGTGTCGTCAACCCGAGAAAGACGACGATGCACAGCACGGCAAGCCCGCGATCGACGGCCAGCATCAGCGGCCCGATTGCGATTGCGCTATCCATCAGAGAAACGTGGCCGCGCTCTTCCAGAGCATGTAGGCCGCCACCACGAAGATAAGGACAGCGAAGACCGTGGTGAGCGTACCGCCTGTGCCGAGGCGCTTCGCGATGCGCGTTCCGGCCAGGCCGCCGACAACCCCACCGCCGATGAACGCGAACGCAAGCGGCCAGTCGACCAGACCAGAAAACGCGTAGTTGGCGGCCGTCGTCAGCCCGAAAGCGGTGACCGCGATCAACGACGTGCCGACAGCATTCAGGATCGGCATACCCGTCGACCCAATCAGGCCGGGGACGATCAGGAAGCCTCCGCCGATGCCGAAGAAGCCCGAGAACAGGCCGGTGCCAAGGCCGTAGCCCAGCACCTTCGGCGCCTTCTCCCGGTTGCATTCCGCGCCCGGATTGCCCGCGTCACCCCGCCCGCGCAGCATCAGTACGCCGACGACGACCATGACCAGCGCGAACAGGAAGAGGAGTTTGCCGCCATCCATGGCCTTGCCCGCTGTAGAGCCGAACAGGGCACCGACGACGCCGGCGGTCGCGTACATCCCGCCGCAGCGCCATTTGACGGTATGCGCCTTGGCATGGCCGATCAGTCCCGTGGCGGCGTTGGCCGCGACGGCGAACGCGCTCGTGCCGATGGCGAGGTGCGCATCCGGCACGCGCACCAGATAGACCATGAGCGGGACGGCGAGGATCGATCCGCCCCCGCCAACAAGCCCGAGGGTGAAGCCCACCAGGCTGCCGGACAGCGCGCCGAGCAGATACTGGATCGGTTCGAGGGTCATGCCGCCTTGCCGATCTCGTGCGGGGCCGCCATCCACTCATGGCCCTTCAGCATGCCCTGCCAATAGATCGGGGGCAGCATGCGCTCCTTCAGGAACCACGCAGTTCGCGTCGGGCGCGTTCCGTCCAGCAGCCAGGACGGGAAGCTGGGGAGCAATTTTCCGCCATAGCCGAACTCGGCAAGCACGATCTTGCCACGCTCGACGGTGAGCGGGCACGATCCATAGCCGTCATAGTCGGCGACAGGGGGCTTGCCATCGAGTGCGGCGAGCGCGTTGACCGCCACCACGGGTGCCTGCTTACGGGCTGCCGCAGCCGTCTTCGCATTGCTCGTCCCGGCGGCATCGCCCAAGGCGAAGACGTTGTCATACCGCTTGTGCCGCAGCGTCGCCTCATCGACCTCGACGAAGCCGTTTGCCGCCGCGAGCGGACTTTTGGCGACGACATCATGCGAAACCTGAGGCGGCACGACGTGGAGCATGTCGAACTCGCGCTCGATCCGCTCGCTTACGCCGTCCCGCTTGCGCTCGAATGTGGCGACACCCCGATCGGCGTCGACCGCGACAAGGTTGGACTCCAGCTTGAGGTCGATCGCGTACTTCTCGACATATTCCATCAGCGCCGGGACGTAGGTCGCGACGCCGAACAGCGCCGCGCCGGCGTTGTGAAACTCGACGTCGATCGCGGGAAGGACGCCGCTCTCGCGCCAGATGTCGCAGGAGAGATACATCGCCTTTTGCGGCGCGCCGGCGCACTTGATCGGCATCGGCGGTTGCGAGAACAGCGCACGCCCCCGCTCCAAATCCCGGACAAGCCGGTAGGTGTAGGGTGCCAGATCGTAGCGGTAGTTGGACGTGACGCCGTTGCGGCCCAACGCCTCGGGAAGTCCGGCGATCTTCTCCCACGCGAGGCGCAGACCCAAGGCGACGATCAGGACACGGTAGGCGATCGTATCCCCGTCCCCCAAGGTGATCGCCTGGCGAACGGGATCGATGTTGATTGCAGGTAGCCGTATCCATTCGACGCCCTTGGGCATCACGTCGGCTTCCGCCTTGCGGGTCTGTTCGGGGGTGAAAACGCCAGCCCCGACCAACGTCCAACCGGGCTGGTAATAGTGCTCCTGGGCGGGATCGACGACAGCGATCGATACCTTGGCGTTGCGCTTCAGGATGCTGGCGGCGGTTGAGATGCCAGCAGCCCCACCTCCGATGATGACGACGTCGTAGGTCATTTGCCGGTCCTCTCAGACCGGCGGGCAAGCGCCGGCTTCAGATCGGCGAGGTCGTATCCGGCTGCTTTCGCCTGACCGATGATCGTTGCGGGATCAGTTTGGTCCGCCTCCGCCAGCGCCCACAGGGTGGCTGCCCGCGTACCGCTTCGGCAGAAGCCGAGCGTCGGCCCCGGCAGCGTGGTCAGCGCTTCCTTCATCCGATCCGCATCGGCATCGGTCGCCTTGCCCGGCACGATCGGGACATGCGCGAAGGCAAGGCCGTGTTCTTCGGCCAAGCGGGCCATATCCTGTGCGCTTGGCTGACCCGGCTCCTCGCCGTCGGGTCGGCTCGAAACGATCGAGCGGTATCCCGCCCGTGCGGCAGCAGCGACGTCATTCCGGGTAAGCTGGGGAGCAGCCGAGAAGGACGGTGTGATCTTCTTGAAGGCCATGTGACGTCTCCTGTCCCGTTCAGGCCGAACGGCGTGGGGTGAGTGCGAAGCGGTGGATGGCAGCGCCCAGCGCCATCGCGGCGATGAAGAGCAGCGCCGGTGCAGGCTGGATCGCCAGTGCGGCGATGGCAGGGCCTGGGCAGAGCCCGACAAGGCCCCAGCCTATGCCGAACAAGGCGGCACCGCCGATGAGGCGCGTGTCGATCGGCGAGGTGGCCGGTGTATGGAATTGCTCGGCGACGATCGGCGCGGAGCGCCGACGCGCGATGAACCACGCTATCGCCATCGGCAGGATTGCCCCGCCCATGACGAAAGCGAGGGTCGGGTCCCAGGCACCGGCGACGTCGAGGAACGCCCGTACCCGCGCAGGATCGATCATGCCGGAAACGGCAAGGCCGGCGCCGAACAGCGTGCCGCTGACGAGCGAGAGGATGCCCTGGCGCATCACAGCGTCACCCCCGCCAGACGCATGAGGGTAACGGTCGCGATGCCCGTCGCCATGAAGGTGCCCGTCGCGACGATGGACCGCGGTGACAGACGCGACAGACCGCAGACGCCGTGACCGCTGGTGCATCCCGCGCCGAGCCGCGTCCCGATCCCGACGATCAGACCGGCGACGGCGATCAACCCAAGCGACGTCGGGAAGCGTGCTTCCACATCCAGATTCGCCGCAGCAAGGGCCGCGCCCAAGGGCAGCCCCGCTGTGAAAAGAAGTGCGATCGTCCACGGCGCGCCGCCTTCGGAAAGGCCGAGGACACGCGCGAACATGCCGCTGACCCCGGCTATACGACCGTTCCCCAGCAGCATGATCGCAGCAGCGATGCCGATCATCAGCCCACCGATGAAGCCGGCGAGCGGCATGGCATGAGGAAATCCGGGCATCACAGCACATCCAGTGGAATCTTGAGGTAGCGGGTGCCGTTAGCTTCCGGCTCCGGCAAATGGCCGCCGCGCATGTTCACCTGAACCGATGGCAGGATGAGCTTGGGCATCGACAGGGTGGCATCGCGACTGGTGCGCATCGCGACGAAGTCGTCTTCGTCTACCCCTTCGTGGACATGGACGTTGCCAACGCGCTGCGCGCCGACAGTCGTTTCCCAGACATACTGATCGCGACCCGCGGCCTTGTAGTCGTGGCACAGGAACAGCCGCGTCTCGTCCGGCAACTGCATCAGTCGGCGGATCGAGCGGTAGAGCTGGCGGGCGTCACCGCCGGGGAAATCTGCCCGCGCCGTGCCGTAATCCGGCATGAAGAGGGTATCGCCGGTGAAGACTGCGTCACCGATGACATAGGCCATGTCGGCCGGGGTATGCCCCGGCACATGCAGCGCGAGGGCCTCGATGTCGCCGATCGCAAAACGGTCGCCGTCGTCGAAGAGCCGATCGAACTCGGAGCCGTCGCGTTCGAAGTTGGTGCCGGCGTTGAAAATCTTGCCGAAGACGTTCTGCACGCGGATGATCTCACGGCCGATCGCGAGCTGGCCGCCAAGCGCCTTTTGCAAATAGGGTGCCGCAGACAGGTGATCGGCATGGGCGTGGGTTTCGAGCAGCCAGTCGACCGTCAGGCCGTTCTGTCGCACATAAGCGATGACCGCATCCGCCGAGGCCGTCTTGGTACGGCCTGCCGCAGCGTCGAAATCCAGGACGCTGTCGACGATCGCCGCTTTCCGCGTGGCAGGGTCCCAAACGACGTAGGTCGCGGTGTTGGTCGGCTCATCGAAGAAGGAATGAACGATCGGCGACCCCGCCGCCTTCGCTCGCTCGATTTGCGCAACTGCCTCGTTCAAAGCCGATTCCATGACCGCCTCCGTTTATCGATTTCAGACTTTATGTAGTCATGTAATTCACTTGCGTCAACGGGCTGTCCGTGCCATCTGAAAAGCATGGAAACGATGGATGCAGACGCGCCGCGCTCGTTGCGCATCGGGGACGCGGCCCCGAATTTTACCGCTCGCACGACGCAGGGCGAAATGACGCTCGATCAGTATCGTGGTCGCTGGGTCGTGTTCTTCTCGCATCCGGCCGACTTTACGCCGGTCTGCACCAGCGAGTTCGTGGCACTGGCCAAGGCTGCACCGCAGTTCGAGGAGCTGGATTGCGTCTTGCTCGGACTGTCGGTCGACAGCCTGTATTCGCATGTCGCTTGGTTGCGCGCGATCAAGGATGTCTTCGGCGTCGAGGTGCCGTTCCCGGTCGTAGAAGACCCATCGATGGCGGTGGGTTACGCCTACGGCATGCTTGACGAGCAGGCTGGCGACGCCTCGGCCGTCCGCGCGACCTATTTCATCGATCCCGAGGGCATTATCCGGGCGCTCAACTGGTATCCCATGAGCGTCGGGCGATCGGTCGACGAGATGCTGCGCACGGTCAGGGCATTGCAGCGCTCGGCCGATGGGCAAGTCTATACGCCGGCCGACTGGCAGCCGGGCGACGACGTCCTGCTGCCGCCTGCCCTGCCCGGCAGCGCTGGCGCAGACTGGTTTCATCAGTTGAAGGCAGATCGATGACGGCGATACATCAATCCCGCGCGATCGCCGATGCGGCGGTTGAGAAGCTGCGCGTGTTTGCTCAACCCCAGCGCCTTATGATCCTGTCCTATCTGCTCGGCGGTGAGCGCCAGGTCGCGGACATCGAGGCCGCTACTGGGGTGACCCAACCGGCGCTCAGCCAGCAGCTTGCTGAGCTGCGCCGCGCTGATCTGGTGAAGACGAGGCGAGAGGCCAAGCAGGTCCACTACCGTCTTGCCAATGATGCGGCTGCACTCTGCGTGCGCACGCTCGAAGCGATGTTCGGTGCCGACGATATAGCTGTGGAGCAAGCAGCGCCCGCTCCCCGGTCGGCGCGACCACGCGAAGCGATGGCTACCGCGCGGCCGCAAAACATCGGCGCGGCCGTGTTTGCGAGGATCGGGTAATCGTTTCGACCGTGGAAGGAAAAGTTAGATGCGGCTGCCTTTTATCGCGATTGCAGGATGCCTGGCCGTCATGAGCAGCGTCGTGTCAGCGGGCGTCACCACTCAACAGCCGGTGATCGCTGGATATGGTAAAATCACGCCGGTGGAAGGCGCGGCGGAGCGGCCGGACCGCTCCTTGCGATATCGCGTACTGTTCAACGTGACGAAGGCAGCGTCATCCCCCGATAAGGTCAATCCATCGCTCGAAAAGGTGGCACGCTTCCTGAATTTGCTTGGCGCCGATGGCGTGCGGCCGGCACGGGGAGATGTGGTCGTGATCGTCCACGGCCCGGCGACGCCGATCGTCGTCGAGGATGCGGCATATGCGACCAAGACCGGCGCTGCCGCGAACCCCAATCTTGCCCTGATAGCAGAGCTGAAGCGCGCAGGCGTGTCCGTTCGGGTGTGCAGCCAGGCTCTGATCGGAAACGGGATTGCCCGGACCACGGTCGATAAGACTGTCGAAGTTGACGTGTCGGCGCTTACGACGATGGCGACGTTGCAAATACGCGGTTGGGCACTGATCCCGGACTGACTGGCGCGGCACTGTCCCAAAATACCATCCCAAATGGGACGGCTTCGACCGTCCCGCTGTCCGTTCGTATTCGAGAAATCGAAAATGCCGAAAGCGCCTCTTATCGGCCGCAAGTTTACATGATCGCCGCCATGCGAGCCGCCACTTGCTTCATCCAACTTGGCGGTTCGCAGCTTCTCGCCGGCTATTTAGACTAGCGGAGCGGCTGCAGGCTTGAGAGAGACAGGCGATCGCCAACCCGCGCGGGAGGAAATGATCAATGTTGGCGCTGGCTCTGGCGACTTGGGCGATGTTGGCGGCTCCTGCCCGGACCGCAATGACAGTGACCAGGGACGAGACCAACCACAGCCTGAAAAAGGGCGACCACCCGCTGCCGGTTCACATCGGCGGTCGCGTTGCTGTGTCGCCGCTCGCGCCGCCCGCTCCAAAAGGCGCACGCGCCTATGTTCACCAATGGCCGGCTGTATATTGGGAGGCGGCCTTCGTTGGCGATCGGCTGCTGCTGAAATTCGATGACGACAAGAACGAGTACCGGTTCACGATCGATGGTGCCGCGGCTATGCCCTTAGCGCAACCAGGGCGGGCCGAGGTGGTGGTGACAGGACTGGGGCCGGGGCGGCACCGGGTGCGTCTCGACAAGGTGACGGAGAGCGTCGACTTCGCGCGCACCTTCAACGGCTTCTTCGTTCCGCGGGGTGAAACGGCGTTGCCGCCACCCCCGCCACGATCGCGACAGATCGAGTTCATCGGCGACTCAGGCATGACCGGCTACGGCATCCGATCCGACACGCGAAAGTGCACCAAGGAGGAGGTGCGGCTGCGAACGGACAGCGGGGCGGCTTGGCCCTCACTGGTCGCACGCTCGATCGATGCGGACTATCAGATCAACGCCATGTCTGGCCGTGGTCTCGTGCGCAACTACGGCGGCACCGAGCCAGAGGACGTGATGTCAGCGCTCTACCCGCGCACGCTGCCAGGCGGGACTGCGGTGTGGCAGAACCCATCATGGCACCCACAAGTCGTGGTCGCGCTGCTGTTCAACGATTTCGCGACGGCAATTCGCCCGGGCGAGCGCTGGCCGGATCAGATCGCGCTCGCCGGCAATTATGTGCGCGCCTACCAGCAGTTCATCGCCACGATCCATGAAAGGTCGCCCGGAGCAACGCTGGTGCTGCCGTGGCCCGACCTCGCCAAGAGCAACGATGCGTCTGTGCGGCAGCTCGGTTCCAATGCTCAGGATGCTATTCGCGCCGCAGCCGCCAACGCCGGCATTCTGCGCATCGAGTTCCCGTCGCTGCCGGACTTCACGCCGGAGAATACAGCGTGCGACTACCACGGCAGTCGGAGCGATCACCGGTATCTGGCGGAGTGGATGACTGGATGGCTAAATGCGCGTCCCGAACTGTGGGCCGCGCCACGACCTAGGTGACCACGCTTGCCAATGCCGACTTGCTCGACGTGCAGTTCCAAAGCGTTTTGCTTTCTGCCCATGTTCCCGTTTCACGATGGTATTTCGGGATTATGCAAGTAGATCGGTTAGCCGGTTCCACCTGAGACATCAGGAGCCACTTTGGGGTCCGGGTCCTGCGCCTTGCCGGTCGCGGGTGCCACCTTCTGGCTCGGCATAGCGGTGAGATAAGCAACGATCGCATCAACGTCCTTCTCGGCCACCGGCGCCTTGTACACCTCACGCATCTTGGTGACGGTCGCCTTCCACTGGTCCGCCGATAGCGCAGGCTGGGTCAGCGCCATGCTGGCCGAGTGGCACGAGGTGCAGTTGGCGTTGATAACGTCGGCGTGCGGGCCGTCGGGATAGGTCGCGTCGTCGACCGGCAGGTCAACGCTAGTTGAGGCAAGCGAAAAGCCGCGCGCCGACACGCTGGCGGGCGGCGCCGGCTCGGACGTCTCGGATATCGGAACGGGCGCCTTGCGGCTGCTCGGCGCGCCGATCGAGACGAGGATGATGCCGGTCAGGCCGATCAGGCCAGCGGCCAGCACGCCGGGGGAGAGGGTCTTCATGCTACTCGCTCCTCAAGCCGCGATGATGGTGGTGGTCTCAATGTTGCCGCGCATGAACCCGCCCGGGTTCCAGATCGGCTTCATCGGCTGGGCGACGCCGTTGGTATTCCAGCAGCGCACCATGATGGGGTTGGGCCCGCGTCGCAGCGGCACGCGACCATCCCAGCGCCGGAAGCTGTACCTGCCCTCGTCCGCGCCGAGCGTCGTCCTGTACCAGGTGCGGCCACCGTCCGACGACACATCGACCTTGGCGACGCCGCAATCGCCGCCCATCGCGATCCCGCCGACCGGGATCGACGCTTCATAGGCGATGGCCTGACCATCGGGCAGGCTCGTCATCCAGCTGCGCGGGATCATCCGGTTGATGGGGACAGTCGGGAAGTCCTTGGCACCGGGCGCGACATTCGCGCCGGGTGTCGCGGGGATCTTGTAGGCCTTGGCCATCCAATACTGGTCGTCAGGGCCGGGCAGTAACTCGATCGCGTTCAGCATCTTGACCCAGTAGGTCGAATACCAGCCCGGCACGATCAGCCGGCAGGGAAAGCCGTTGAGGAGCGGCAGTTGCTCGCCGTTCATGCCGAAGGCGATCATCACCTCGCCGTCGCGGGCATGGTCGATGTCGAGTGCCTTCTCGAAGTCAGGGGCGCCCGCCACGACCGGCTGATCGAGCGCACCGAAGCGCACCTGCACCGCGCCTGCCTTGACCCCGGCGAGGTCGAGCACGTCGCGCAGGCGCACACCGAGCCATTTGGCATTGCCCATCGCGCCGTTGCCCCATTGCGCGCCGGCAACACGTGGCTGGAACAGCCCACGGCTGTTTCCCGAGCATTGGTTGACCGCCGCCATCTCGACCCGCGGCAGGCGCAGCAGCTGGGCGAGGCTGATCGACAGCGGTCGGTTGACGTGGCCGAAGACGTTGAGGCGGAAAGTCTCGACATCGATCGAGGTCGGGATGTCGGCCCAGTGCCAGCGGACGAAGAACTGGTCGTTGGGCGTGAACACCGACTTGTCGAACACGTCCATCGGCGTTTCCAGCAAGGGCGGATGGACACGCTGGAGGATCATGCTGCCCTTGCCGGGAAAGGCGCTGGTCATCGGCCGTTCGGCATTGCCGCCAGGCAGCTTCAGGTCGACGAGCTGCTGTGCCAGCGCAGGTGCTGCGGCAAGGCCGGCGCTGCCGAGCGCGGCATGCCTAAGAAAGCGGCGACGGCTGGTCTCACTCGCCAGCCCGGCGTCGAAATTGTCCATGACAAGGCTCTCCTGTGGCCAGCCACGCTGGCGGATCGAAGGGGCGTTCTGCAAGTGATCGAACCGACTGATCCGATCACCACGGCGGATCAGTTCGGGGTGGCGATGCAGGGCGAGACGAACAGGTTGCCCCGCCATGCGCCAGCCAGCGTCTTGGCACCGACCAGCAGCCACATCGCCGCAAGCGCGACTGTCAGCACCGTGCCAGCTATGCCGAAGAAGCCGAGGTTCAGCGTCGTGCCGAGGCGGAAGGTGGCGACGGTGTAGACGCCGAGCGGAAAGGTATAGCCCCACCAGCCCAGGTTGAACGGGACGCCGGCGCGCCAGTAGCGGATGGTGATGAGCGTCGCGAGCGCCAGCCACCACAGGCCGAAGCCCCACAGGCAGAGTCCGGCCACAACGCCGATCCCTTCCGCGACGGTACCGACACCGGCCAGCCCGTGCGCCGCGAGGATCGCCGGCGCGTCCGCCCCGAGCACCAGCATGCCCAGAGCACCCGTGCCGATCGGTCCCAGCGCCAGCCAGGAAGATGCCGCCATGCTCTCATGCGGCAGCTTGTGGAGCGCCATGCGCAGGATGAGGATGGCGAGGATGCCGAACGCGACCGGCACCGAATAGGCCCACAGCACATAGGAGGTTGCAAGCGTGACTAGCTGCGCGTGAGGATCGGTCAGATGCGGCGCGAGCAGCCCGCCGCTGGCGCCCGCCACTTCGGCAGCGACGACCGGCAGCAGCCATACCGCGGTCATGCCGTCCAGGCTGTGCTCGTGACGGGTGAACATCATGTACGGGATCAGGACGCCACAGGCGAGCGACATGGCGACGTCGATCCACCACAGGACGTGTGCGACCGGTACGATGCCATTCCCGAACCGTGCGATGCCGAAGGCGAGGCAGCCGTTGATGATCGTCGCGAGGCCCATCGGGATGGTGCCGATGAACATCGACACGGTGTTATGCCCGAAGATGCGCCGCGCCTCGTGCCCGAACATCGCCCAGCGCGCACCATAAAGGCCGGCGAACAGCGCGAAGAGTGCGATATTGAAGAACCACAACACCTCGCCGACGGGTTTAAGCGAAGGCCCGATGCCGGGCACCTGCGGCAGCGCGAGGGCAAGGATGCCCGTGCCCATCGTCGCGGCGAACCAGTTGGGCGTGAACTGACGGATCATCTCGCGGGGATGATCGAGCCGGCTGAGCGGCTTGAGGCCGCTCAGAACGGAGTGCGTGTCGGCAGTCATGCGACCTGCTCCTTGATGAGGTCCGTCAGCGCGTCGGCCGCGCGGGTGCGATAGCGTTCCTTGTGGCGCAGCGCGTGAAAGGCGCGGTCGGGCAGCCCGAGCGGCAGCTCGACAAGGTCACCGGCCTTGAGCGCACGAGCTACGACCAATCGCGACAAGACGGCAACGCCGGCACCGGCCTCGACCGCGGTACGCACCGCCTCGTTGGACGGCAGCGTCATCGCTATCGTCAGCTGGGCCGGATCAAACCCGCGCGTTCGCAGCACGTCCTCGAAGGTCGAGCGCGTACCGGATCCCAGCTCACGGACGATCCAGCGTTCAGTGCGCAGCCAGGCCTCGTCGACACGTTCGGCGTCCTCGCGGCCGACCAGCACCATCGGATCACGCCCGACAGTCCAGTGGGCGAGTGCCGGTTCGTCCACCTCGCCCTCGACAAAGCCGAGTTCCGCCGCGCCGCTCAGGACCTGCGCTGCCGCACCTTCGGTGTTGTCGATCGCGAGCTCAACCGCGATCTGCGGGTGGCGTTCGTGGAAGGCGGCGAGCTTTGCCGGCAACCAGTAGCTCGCGATCGTCTGGCTGGCGACGATCCGCAATGAACCACGGGCAAGCCCGGCATAGTCCGCCAGCATCGTCTCGGCATGCGCTGCCCGCCCCAGCACCGCGCGCGCTTCCTCCAGAAAGCCGCGGCCTGCTTCGGTCAGCTGGATGCCACGCCCGACGCGGTGAAACAGAGGAACCCCGTAGCGCGCTTCGAGGGCAGCAATCGCGCCGGAGGCAGCAGACTGCGTGACGTTCAGCACCTCCGCTGCCTTGGTGACGTGTTCGCGCTCCGCGACACCGACGAATATTCTGAGCTGCTCTAGGGTCATGCAGCTTATATCGCGCAATCTGATCGATACGACCAACCGTTTGATCTGCTCATTCCAATCTGGATATCGGAACGATCGGCAGCCTTTCGTCTGTGATGGTCTTGAAGACTTGAAGCGATCCGCGCGCTTGCGGCGTTTGTTCGTCCATGACCGATATGATCGAGCGCAAATCCGATCCCTACAACGCCGAGCCGACGCCCAGTGCGTTGATCGAGCGGTTCCTGACGCCGCAGGCGCTGTTCTACGTGCGCAGCCACGGGCCAGTGCCGGATCTGCCCGCCAATCATCGGATCGAGGTGAGCGGGACGGGCATGGCGAGCCGCTCCTTCTCGGTGCAGGAGCTGAAGAGCACGTTTGCCACGCGCACGGTGACGGCAGTTCTCCAGTGCGCCGGCAACCGGCGCACGGATCTCCAGCAGGTCGCCAAAACGTCCGGCGACCCGTGGGACGTTGGCGCGATCGGCAATGCGGAGTGGACCGGCGTACGACTGTCCGACGTGCTGGATGCCGTCGGTGCGCCGGATGCGTCCGACCTGTTCGTGGCGTTTACCGGCGCGGACGAGGTGGACGTGGAGGGCGAGGAAGCCTTGTTCGGGGTATCGATCGCCATGAGCAAGGCGCGGGAGCCCGACGTCCTCATCGCCTGGGCGATGAATGGCGAGCCGCTGACGCCCGAACACGGTGCCCCGCTCCGCATGGTGGTACCGGGCTATGCCGGCGTGCGCAGCGCCAAATGGCTGACACGGATCGAGGTGCGCGACGCACCCTCCGACGCACCGATCCAGTCGCACGACTACAAGCTCTTTCCTGCCGATGTGACGAGCGACACCGTCGACTGGAGCCAGGGTCTGACCATCAATGCCATGCCGCTCAACGCCGCGATCTGCTCGCCAGCCTCGGGTGATGCTCTGTCGGCCGGGGAGGTGCGGATCGAGGGTTACGCCATCGCCTATGAGCGCCGCGTCTCGCGCGTCGAGGTGTCGGTAAACGGTGGTCGCGACTGGCAACAGGCGACGTTTGCCGATGATCCGGAGACGCACTGGGGTTGGCGGCGCTGGACCCTCGACGCCACGCTCGCGAAGGGGCGCCAGCACCTTGTCGTGCGCGCCTTTGACGGGGCTGGACAGGGTCAGCCCGAACGACCGGACACGATGTGGAACTTCGCCGGCTATCTGTGCACCGCCTGGCATCACGTGCACGTGCTGGTCGAATGATCGAAGCGTCAGCGGCATCGGACATCGGCTTCTGGATCGACGCGATCGGGCGGCTGGTGGTGGCGACTGCGGCCGGGATGGTGCTCGGCTGGGAACGCTCGCGCGAGAACCGGCAGATCATGGGCTTGCGAACGCTGGGTCTGGTCGGTCTGGCGAGCTGCATCGCCGTGCAGGCGATCGTGCATAGTGGCTTGCCGAACGTGAACGCCGATGCTGCAGGGCGGGCGATGCAGGGCATTCTGTCCGGCGTCGGCTTCATCGGTGCCGGCGCGGTGCTGCGGGTCGGTCAGGGTCAGGAAGTGCATGGACTGGCGACCGCCGCGTGCATCTGGGTCACCGCCACCATCGGCGCGGCAGCAGGGTTGGCGGTGTGGCCGCTCATCATCGGCGGGGTGAGCCTTGCGATGCTCGTACTGTTCGTGGGCGCTCCGCTGGAACGCCGCATTCGCGAGCGCGCCAGGCTGACTCCGGCAGAGGCCGACAGGAAGGACGCCGAACGCAAGCCGTGATCGCGCTGGCCCGCCCGGTGCCTGTCGGTGCCGGGAAGCGGCAAGGCGCTATCAGGACACAAGCGCCGCATCGGCCTGGCGCCGGACTTCATCGGCGATCGGATGCAGCTCGGCCGCGGGGCGCTCGCCCACCACACTATAGCCGATCCCGTCGACCGCCCATGTGACCCGGCCCATGGTCCCGCTGGACGTGCTGGTCATGCTCGCAGTCTTGTCGATCTGCATAGGCCTCGTCAGCACCGCGAGTTTCGACGCTTGCGGTCCGTCGTAGAGGAGCAGTGCCGCAGGGCCGTGAGGCGTCGCGACCAATCGCCCCCCCCCATAACGGTAACCGGCTGTGCTGAGGTCAGGGATGGTGACGCGCTCACCCAGCCGGGCGGAGGTCCATCGGATCAGCATGGCGCGCTGATCCGGACCGATTTCCGCCGGTCGTATCCGGTCGGCGGCATAGACACGGAAATTGTCACTCGCCTCGTTGGCCAGCGCCGCGATGCCCGCGCGGGGTTCGCCGTTCCACCGCGCGCTCGACCAGCCACCGCCAAACCCGACCGCCAGCAGAAGCGACGCGGCGATGGCAAGTTGCCAACGCGGTTGCCGTTGTCGCCCCCTGATGGCTGCGACGCGCATCGTCGCCGGGATCGGTTCATCCGCGATGGGAGCGAACAGGGATGCGAGGGCTCGCGCCTGCTCCGCCTGCTCTCGCACACGGGCATGCACGTCCGGCTGGCCTTCAAGATAGGCGTCGACCAGGCGCTGCCGCTCGGGCGACAGCCTGCCATCGATCCATGCGGCCAGATCGTCCTCGCCGATCGGGCTGGTCATTGCACGCTCCTCAATCGCGGCCGTTCACCCTCCCGGAGGAGGGTCGCTAGACGGTCGCGCGCCCGGGATATGCGCGACATCACCGTGCCCAGCGGCACGCCGACAACGGCAGCGACCTCCGCATAGGGCAGGCCCTCGACCGATACGAGGAGCAGCACCGTTCGCTGCTCCTCGGGCAACGCATCAAGGGCGCGCAGCAGGTCGCGGTGGTGTAGGCCTGTTTCCTGATCGGCCGGACGGCCGAGCGTGGCGTCGTCCACGAGGTGGAGCGGAACCGCTGTGCCTCGCCGGCTATGCTGCCGCTGATGGTCGACCAACAGATTGTGCAGGATCGTATAGACCCATGGGCGCACCTCCGCCCCGCGTCGTTGTCGCCAGCGCCCGACCGCGCGCTCGAGACAATCCTGCACCACGTCATCTGCCATTGCCCGATCGCGCAACCACGACCGGGCATAGCGGCGCAGACCGGGGATCAGGGGCTCGATCGCGGCGGCAAGCGGGTCCATGTCAGTCGCGCTGTACCTGCACGATGCGTCCCGGCGCGCCGTTCACCACCTCAGCGACCGCCAGAAAACGGCGGGGCGTCGCGGTGCTGCCTTGAACGATCTGCCGGATCGGACCCGACGCGTTGACGATCGCCGCACCCGCCGGGTTGCTCATGAAGTTGGCAAGCGGCTCTACCGCACCGCTGCCGTCCGCGTTGGCCGTCAGCACGAGCATGTAAGGCTTTTTGGGCTGCAAACCGGTAACGGCACTCTGCACGACCTGAATGATACCCTGGTCGAAGAGGGTGACGCTGCTTACCATACCCTTGCCGCCGATCGGCCCCATGGTCAGATGCAGCGCCTTGCCGGCCGTCCCGAGCGGCTCGAGATTGTCGGTGCCGGGGCCTGTTGGAACAGCATTGGGTACATAGGCGATCGCCTGCGGTGCCTGTCCGACCGGCACGGTGGCAACGACCGTGTTGCCGGCGGTGTCGATCGCGGCGAGCTCATCGGCATTCTCCAGCCCGACGTAGATGCGCCGGCCGTCGCCCGATGGCCAGACACCGTGCGGCATCTTGCCGACCGGGATGGTGGCGACGGGCGCGAAGTCGGATGTGCGGAACACCTTCACCGCATTCTCTCCGCCGACCGTCACATAGGCGAACTGCCCCTTGGCCGTGCGGGCGAAGTTGACATGGTTGGTGATCGGCCCGGTATCCAGCACCTTCAGGATCGCGAAGGGTGGTCTCGCATCGAATGCGACCGTCTTGCCGATGTCCTTCAGCGTGAACCACACCTGCTTGCCGTCCGGCGTCGCGGCAATATTGGGACAGAACGGGCTTGGCTGTGCCACCTGTCCGACCTGCGCGTGGGTCGCGACATCGAACACGGCCAGCACCGGATTGAACGACGAACAGACATAGCCGTACCGGCCATCGGGAGAGAAGATCGTCATGCCCGGACCACCGGGCGTCTTGATGCGCCCCGTCTCCTTGTACGTCGTGGGGTCGAGCACGGCGATATAATCCTCGCCGCGGACCGTGACCCACACCTCCTTGCCGTTTGGCGTGAAGAACGCCTCGTGCGGACTGCGCCCGACATAGGTCGTGTGTTTGACCGTGTTGGTGGCGGTGTCGATCCACGACACGGCGTTCGATCCGATCGACACGACCGCCAAGGTCTTCCCGTCCGGCGAGAAGCCGAGGCCGTGGACCAGCACCTGTCCCTTGTAGAGCGGCGAAAAGTTCATCGGCTGCGGATCGCCGAGCTTGATGACGCCGAGCAGCCGGTTGTCGGCCGGGTCCGTCACCGACACCGTGTTGGAGAATTGTTCAGACGCATAGACGCGGTCGCGGTGGCTGACGGGCATGTCCTTAGCGTTCCACGGCGCCTGCTGGGCCATGGCGAGGCCCGGTGCGGCGCTCATCAGCAAGGCGGCCGAGCGCAGGATGGTCCGGATCATGTCAGTGCTCCATAGGGCTATGGTGGTCGCCGCCCTGCGTCGGGGCTGGCGTCGAAGGGGGTAGCGGCTGACCGATCGCCAGCTTCATGGCGGCGATCTCCTGCTGCTGGTCGATGATGATCTCCTGCGCGATGCGCTTGAGCTGCTCGTTATGGCCATAGCGCAGCTCCGCCACCGCCATATCGATGGCGCCCTGATGATGCGGGAGCATCATCGCCACGAAGTCGCGGTCGACGTCGCCGGACGGCTTGACCATCATGCCCGCCATCATCCGGTCCATCGCGGCAGACACTATGCTGGCGTAGCCATCGGCAGGGGAGGCCGCGGCTGCGCCTGTAAGTAGGGCCGGAGCAGTCAGACCCAGCATCCAGTTTCGTCTATGCATAAGCCTCCGGCGCATCAGTCCTGAAAGCATAGACGACGCTCGTCCGGGTTTATTCCATGGGTGAGCCGGTTATCAGCCTTCCCGATTGGGAACGCCCAGCGGGACGTGCGGGCGGCCTGCTCCATGTCCAAACGGTATGCTGGGAAGAACCAGGCCCCTTACTGGTACGCCGATCATCCGCAGTGGGACACGTTCCTAGGCGAAGCCGATCGCGGCTTCTTCGTGCTCGGATGCATGGACCTGGAAACGGCGTTTGCCGTACCTCACGCCGCTATGAAGCCCCTGCTGTCGTCACTGCACACGACCACCAACAAGCGCGGCACGACATACTGGCACATACATCTGATTGAGCATGACGCAGGGCTCGCCATCTCGGTGCCGAAATCGACGCCGTTGGACCTGAACCAGTTTCAAATAGCCCTAAGCTAGGTTCTGGCAGCCACGTCTTAGGCGATTGTCTTTGGTCCGATCTTACCACCGGTCACCACCCACGCTCCAATACCAACAACGGTCACAATGGCACCAATAATAAGCCCGCCCCAACTGCCGCTTTCTTTGTTCATTCGTTCAATCCGTTCATAGGCATTGTCGATAGACTTTAGTGCTAATTTGTGAACCTCGGGATCATTTGACCTAACTGCGATCTCCTTCGCAGCCTTGATCCCCTCCTGCATCGCCTTCATAGCTTCGCTTTGGACGCCAGCTACCGCGATAGCAATTGATCCAATGGTGGTTAGGCCCGTCGAAACGACATCAGCAAATTTTGGAACGACCGCCTTCAGATATTCCCATTCTTCCTTACTTATCTCTCCAGACTGGACTTTTTCAACGAGCTCTACGCCCTTACTTTCGTCGACTTCGCTCCATTTTAAGACTTGAAGCTTCTGCTTAAGATGCTTTTTATCCTCTTCGTTCAAAGCGCGCCTCCCCCTGGTTCCTTAGCCACTTTGCGGCTCGCAGAAGCACAAAACAAGTGGTGGAAGGTGTCATGGTGGCCTTCCCACAAACGAACGGGGCTGTTGAAAAACGCGCCGCTGGCGCCCGGTACGTTTGGGGGCGGAATGACACCCCAAGGCATAGCGATCCCGTCCCGCATGGGATCGTTTTCGAGACGCCGGCAGGCACAGCCTTCGGTCATCCAGTGTGTTGGCGGACATACTCGCCCAGGCCGCGCGCAATAAGTTCGTCATTGGAGAGGCGAGGGCCTCGCTTCAGGCGCTGATTGCTGAGTTTGCGGCGATCGAGCTTCGGCCCGGGTGGTACGGGCGAGGGGGCCTTGAACATCCCGCCGGGCTGAGCGGTACGCGCGGGCTCGTGGTTGTTGCGCTTGGCGTGGTGCGGCTGCACCTGCTGGATGGCGTGTGCAAGCGCCAGCGCCGCGTCGAGGTGCTTGTTGTCGATCACCGGCGCCTGGTTCACCCTGCGCATCTTGTCGAAGATCCGATAGGGCAGGGCCTCTCCCTCGTGCTGGATCTCGAGCCGTCCGTCCGGGTACTCGCACACGTCGACCTTCTTGCGCGCGAGCCCCTGAGCGACCGGGGTCGGCTCCAGAATGAACATCGCCTTGTTGTAGTGGAGGGTGAGGGCGCCGGTGACGGTGCGCTTCTCGCGCCATACCATCTCCGCTTCAAGGTTCTCGTGGATGGCCAGCGGCCGATGCAGATCGCGCGGGTCGAAGGGCGCCTTAGCGAACCGCTGGTTGTGCTGCGCCATGTAGGAGGGGAGGAAGGCGTTGGCTTGGTCGATGGTGTCGATGCGGTGGAGCCGCATCGCCTTGACGAGCCGGTCCTGCAGCGTCGCATTGGCGCGCTCCACGCGGCCCTTGGCCTGCGGCGAGTTCGCGCAGATCAGGTCGATGTTCAGGCGGTCCAGCGCACGCCCAAGATGAGTCATCCCGTCGCCGTTCGCCGAGGCCGTGTTGTTACGGAAGGCGCTGTGCTTGTCCGTGTAGAAGGCGACCGGCTTGCCGTGCCGTTCGAGATACGTCCGCGTCGCGCGCATGTAGGAGAAGGTGCTTTCGCTCTCGACCATCTCCAGGTGCATCAGCTCGCTCGTGGCGTCGTCGATGAACACCAGCAGCGTGCATTGCGGCCCGCGGTCCTCGAACCACCAGTGCTTCGAGCCGTCGACCTGGACCAGCTCACCGCGACAGTCGCGCCGGTAGCGGGGCTGGTACGGGCGAGGGCGCCTGGCGGCGCGATCCTTCCAAAGCCCGGCTTCCATCATGATCTGCCGCAGTGTTTCGCACGACAGGCCGAGGCCGTGGCGCTCGGCGAGGTACTCGCGCGCGAGCGTCGGCCCGAAGTCGGCATAATTTTCTCGCACCAGCGCGACCACCTCGGCGCGGAAGGCATCACTGTAGCGCCGATTGCTCGGCCGCCCACGCTTGCGCGACACGAGGCCCGCAGCACCTTCGTGTCGCAGGCGATCGAGCAACCGGTAAATTTGCCGCCGCTGGAGGCCCAGCAGCTCCATCCCGTCCGGGATCCGGATCTCGCCGCGGTCGAGCCGCATAAGCGTGTCGAACCGGGTGATCTCTGCAGCACTCATCGTCAGCACCGTCATACCATGCGCGTCCTCGTTGCCGAGGAAGGCTATGACATCGGCGACCTGCTGACAGCACCGGCTGTGCCGTTTCTATCTAGCAGAGTGGTGTCATTTGTATCTGGCGCTTACACACCGAAAGATTGATAATATACATTATGTAAATTTCTGATGATGGTGTGGTACGAGGATCAGCGTGTTCCCCTCTACCCGCCACGATTTCAATTTCGACAGGAAGTTCATGCCGAGCACGTCGGTGTCGCCGAACGCCGGAGATACGACCACAGGCAGATCACGCGCGACGATATCGCCGAGCTTCAGGTCTCGCACCGTCGCGCTCCGCGCCTGGATGCGCCCGTTCGCCGTGTTGAGCACGATCGGGATCAGGCTGTCTCTCACGTCCAGCGACGCGGCGGCCGCGGTGTCCGTCGACAATGCCGTCAGGGTCGCGCCGCTATCGACGAGCATGCGCCGGTTCACGCCATCGATCGTCACTTTCGCCCAGAAATGCCCGTCGGCTGACATTCTGATGCGGGTTTCTTCGCCGACGACATTCTGGTCGTCCAATTTCAGCAGCCGCGTAACATATTGCAGATACGGGTCGAACCGTTCGCGCTCGGTGATCACCACCAGCAGCAACCCGGCGATCACCGCCCAGCTGACCAGCGACAAAACGACCCGCAATACTGGCACCCGCCGGGCAATCAGCGCCGAGATCGGCAGGATGAGCAGCAGCAGATAAATGACCGCTTGGCCGCCCGAGTCGAGGTTCATAGGACGAATTCTAATCCATCGTAGCCGGGTTCGACGCCGGGCGGCAGATCGCGGACCAGCGTGGCGTAATCCATGCTCTGATCCATATGTATGAAGGCTGACCGTTTCGGCCGAAGCTCTGCGATCCAGTCGAGCACCTCTGGCACGTGCGGATGGGTCGGATGCGGCGCATAGCGGAGCGCATCGACGATCCAGACGTCGAGCCCCGTGTAGAGCGCGCGCATCGCCGGGGTCAGTTCGTGAAAGTCGGTGGCATATCCTACCACCGCGCCACCCGCGGAAAAGCGCAGGCCGGCCGAGGTGATATGACCGTGGGGCTGATCGACGACATCGATCGTGATCGCACCGATCGTCAGCCTGTCCGGCAACACCGCGCTCTCCACCGTCGGCGGATAGCCCTGCCGGCCGGCGAAGACATAGGCGAACCGATCGCGGAGCGCGGTGAGCGTGCTCGTCCGCGCATATCCCGGGACTGGTCGACGCATGGCGTGGAAAATCTGGCGAACGTCGTCGATGCCATGACAATGGTCTGCATGGTCGTGCGTCCACAGGATCGCGTCGACCGTCGACACATCGGCTGCGAGCAATTGCTCGCGCATGTCGGGGCCTGTGTCGACCAGGATACGCGTGTCGTCATGCTCGACGAGCAACGATACGCGCGTACGCCGGTTGCGTGGTTCATTGGGGTCGCAAGCGCCCCAGTCGTTCCCGATTCGCGGCACGCCCGATGACGTGCCCGATCCGAGAATGCGAACCTTCACGCGCGCGCCTTATTGAACAACGTGAAGAAGTTATCCGCGGTTCGTGCCGCCAACTCTTCGATCGCTTCGCCGCGCAGCTGGGCAAGGAAGGTCGCGGTGTCCGCGACGAAAGCAGGCTCGCCCTGTTTGCCGCGATGCGGCACCGGCGCCAGAAATGGAGCGTCGGTTTCGATCAGCAGCCGTTCGATCGGCAGCCGGGCCGCCGTCTCCTGCAGGTCGCGCGCATTCTTGAACGTTACGATCCCCGAGATCGAGATGTAGAACCCCAGCTCCAGCGCCGCATCGGCAAAGGCGCCGCTCGCGGTGAAACAGTGAATGACGCCCGTAAAGGCCCCCTGCTTCATCTCATCGCGCAGGATCGCCAGTGTGTCCTCTTCAGCGTCACGGGTGTGGACGATGAGGGGAAGCCCTGTTTCGCGACATGCTCCGATGTGACTCCGGAAGCTTGCCTGCTGGCGGGCGCGGTCGGAATGGTCGTAGTAATAATCGAGGCCGGATTCACCGATGCCGACGATGCGTGGATGCGCCGCTCGGTCGACGAGACGCGCGATGTCGACGTCGGGATGCTGATCGGCCTCGTGCGGGTGGATGCCGATCGACGCCCAGACGTCGGGTTCGCGCTCTGCCGTGGCGACCACCGCGTCCCATTCGCTTTCGCGCGTCGAGATGTTGAGCATCGCCCCCACCCCACGCGATCGGGCACGGGCGAGCACGTCACCCTGCTGCTCGAACACCCCTTTGTAATTGAGGTGGCAGTGGCTGTCGGCGAACATCATGCCGCGGCGGCAGGCAGTTCGAGCCGTGGGAAGACCGGCGACGGCGGTGCGATCGTAAAGCCCGCGGCCTGCTGGCGCGCATACCAGCCATCGTCGTCGATCGCGGCATGATCACGCTCGTCCGCGCCGAGCTGATCCAGAACCTTGCCAGCCGATTGCGGCACGACCGGCAGGATTGCGATCGCCAGCATCCGGATCGCCCGCACCAGCGTCCCGAGCACCGCATGCATCCGATCGGGATCGGTTTTGCGCAACGCCCAGGGGGCTTGCGCATCGATATACTGATTGCACGCGAAGACCCCACGCATCCATGCCTCGATGCCCTGGCTCAGCATCAGATCGTCGAATGCTGTGCGCAGGCCGGCGCAGGCGACGACCATCTCCTCGATCAGCATCGCGTCCGCCGGATCGCTGCGCCCGGCATCCGGCAGCGCGCCATCCAAATTCTTGGCGATGAATGACAATGTGCGCTGCGCCAAATTGCCGAAGCTGTTGGCAAGTTCCGCATTGACGCGCGTCACGATTGCGTCGGCCGAATAGCTGCCGTCCTGTCCGAAGCTGACCTCGCGCAGCAGGAAATAGCGGACCGCATCGACCCCGAACGCATCGGTCAGTTCGTCGGGGCTGACGACATTGCCGACCGACTTCGACATCTTCTCACCCCGGTGGAGCACGAAGCCGTGCGCGAACACTTGTTTCGGCAGCGGCAGGTTCGCCGACATCAGGAATGCCGGCCAGTAGACGGTGTGGAAGCGCGTGATGTCCTTGCCGATCAGATGCAGATCGGCGGGCCAGAAGCGTGCCATTGCCTCGACGTCGTCGGGATAGCCCGCACCGGTCAGATAATTGGTCAGCGCATCGACCCACACATACATGACGTGCCCGGGGCTGTCGGGCACCGGCACTCCCCAGTCGAAGCTCGTCCGCGACACGGATAAGTCCGACAGACCGCCCTCAACAAAGCGCATCACCTCGTTGCGCCGCGCTTCAGGGCGGATGAAATCGGGGTTGGCGGCGTACAGGTCGAGCAGCGGTTGCTGATATTTCGACAGGCGGAAGAACCACGTTTCTTCGGCGGTCCACTCCACGGGCGTACCTTGGGGGGACAGTTTGGCGCCCCCTTCCCCCTCCACCAGTTCCTTCTCGTCGTAGAAGGCCTCGTCGCGCACCGAATACCAGCCCTCATACCGATCGAGGTACAGGTCGCCGGCATCGCGCATCGCCTGCCAGATCGCCTGGCTGGCCGCATAGTGATCGGGTTCGACGGTGCGGATGAAACGGTCGTACGAGATGTTAAGCGTGTCCGCCATCGCGCTGAAATACGACGACATCTCATCGGCGAAGGTGCGCACGTCGATCCCGCGGGTGCGCGCGGTCTGTGCCATCTTCAGCCCGTGTTCGTCGGTGCCGGTCTGAAAGCGCACGTCGCGCCCCGCCTGCCGCTGAAACCGCGCGATCGTATCCGCGGCGATCATTTCATAGGCATGGCCGATGTGCGGACGGCCGTTGGGGTAATGGATTGCGGTGGTGATGTAATAGGGATCGGCCATAGCGCGCTTCCCTAGTCGATCGATCCGGCGAGGTGAAGCGGCGTCATCGCAGCCGCGCGACGATCGCCGCCATCTCGAACACCGTCGCCTGGGCATCGAGCGACAGGCCCATCGCCGCCCCGGCGAGGTCGCGCGCAGCAGCCTGAGCGTCGAGCGCGGTTTTCAAGCGCGCTCCCGCCCGCCCGCGGGCTTCTCGTGCGATGATCGCCGGAACCCGATCCAGGAACACTTCGTAGCGCGCGGCATTCCCCTTCCCCGCCAGCGCCTTGGCAAGCGCCGCCCGACGCGTGTTCATCGGATCGCCGTCGGTGGCGATTGCGGCGATCGCAGTGTCGAGGCCGGCAACGTCCAGCCCCGCATAACGGATCGCGCGTCCCGGCGAGCCCTCCCCCGCCGCGATCAACGTCCCGATCTCGTCGCTATCGGCATCGGGCAACGCCTCGTGTAGCGCACGGCGCATGTCGGATTCGTCGAGCGCGCCGAAGCGCAGGACTCGGCATCGCGAGCGGATGGTGGGGAGCAATCGTCCGGGGGCATGGCTGACGAGCAGGAACACCGTTCCCACCGGCGGTTCCTCCAGGTTTTTGAGCAGCGCATTGGCTCCGTTGCGCTCGAGATCATCGGCCGCGTCGATAATGACGACGCGGCGTGCGCCCATCGACGGCGTCGTCGCGAACATCGGTTGCAGGCTGCGCACCTGCGCGATGCTGATCGACCGCGCGATATCCTGATCGGGCTTGTCGGCATCCTTGGGCAGACGGCGCAGGATACGCAGGTCGGGATGCGACCCGGCCTCCACCAAGGCACGCGTGGGATGATCGTCGGGCACCGTCAGTCCCGGCGCGCTTACCCCGCTCGCGCTCGCCTCGGCCAGCATGCGCAGTGCCGCCAATTCGGCGAAGCGTGCCTTGCCGACGCCTTGCGGCCCGACCAGCAACCAGGCGTGATGCAGCACACCGCTGCGCAGGGCGGCCGCGAAGGCCTCCTGCGCCTCGGCATTACCGAACAACGCGGTCATCGCGGTTGCGCGATCAACCGAAGAACGAGGTCAGCCCTGCCCAGGCGCGACCAAAGAAGCCCGCCTGACCGACGTCCTTGTCCGCGACCAGCGGCAGGCGCTGCTCGGGCAAGTCGGGCGACGTCACGACCAGGTCTGCGATATGCTGACCCTTGGTGATCGGCGCCTTGATCGGACCTTCGTAGACGACCTTGGCGCTCATCTGCGGCACGGCGCCAGCGGGCAGCGTGACGGTCAACTGGCGCGGTGCGACCAGACCGACGTTGCTGGAACTGCCCATCTGCACTTCCGCCGTCGATACCTGCTTGCCCGCCGCGACGACCGGCTTCGCCTGCCATGCGCGGAACCCCCATTCCATGAAGCGCACCGATTCCTCGGCGCGATCCTTGGACGACGTCAGGCCCGCCACGACCATCACCAGACGGCGACCGTTCTGCTCGGCAGAGCCAGTGAAGCCGTAACCGGCCTCTTCGGTATGGCCGGTCTTCAGGCCATCGGCGCCAGCGACGCGGCCCAGCAGGGGGTCACGATTCGCCTGCGTAATGTCGGCCCCTGCCCCCAGCGTCTTGCCCCAGGTGAAGTTCGGCAGCGAGTAGAAGCGCTTATAGAGATCCGGGAAATCCTGGATCGTCGCGGTGGCCAGATGAGCAAGGTCGCGCGCGGTCACATAGGTGACGCCATTGTCCGGCCAGCCGTTGGCGGTGCCGAAGTGGCTGTTCGTGAGGCCAAGGCGCTTCGCCTGCGCATTCATCCGGTCCGTGAAGGTTTGTTCGGTGCCCGAAATACCCTCGGCCAACACGACGCAGGCATCGTTGCCCGACAGCGTGACGATGCCCTTCAGCAGGTTCTCGACGCTGACGTTTTCGTTGGGCGAGAGGAACATGGTCGATCCCGCCTGCGGCCCATGCCACTTGGCCCAGGTCTCGGGGCGAACGGTGATCATCTGGTCGAGCTTCAGCTCGCCCTTCTTGATCATGTCGAAGGCGACGTAGACCGTCATCATCTTCGCCATCGACGCGGGCGGCATGCGGCGGTCGGCGTCACGCTGATACAAGACCGCGCCCGACGACAGATCCTGCATGAAGGCGATCGGCGCGATGCCCTGGAACTGCGGCGCCGCAGCGACGGAGGGCATGGCGAGCGCGACGATGGCGAAGGGAGCGGCGATCAGCGGTTTCATGACGTCGGGTTCGGCTTTCGGAAGGGCAATATGGGTGGAATGGGTCAGGCATAGCGCCGCAACTGCGCCGCGTCAGCCCTCAACCGCGTCGGCGAGCAGGCCGACGGACAGCGCGTAGAAGTTCGAGCAATTGTAATCGAGGATCACACGGTAATTACTGGTGAGCAGATACGCGGTGGCATTGGGGCCATCCGGCTCGATCAGCGTCGCCTGCACACTGTCGGCGGGCCAGCCCCTGCCCTGCGGCACGAGGCCCAGTGCGCGCCATTCGGCCACCGTCCGCCACTGGCTATGCCGCTCGAACACGCGCGGGCAGCGCGGCGAGACCATGCGCGTCGTCAGGGCGGCGCGGTCGAAGCCGGCGGGGACGCGCACCGCGATGCCCCAGGGCTGGCCCGGCCGCCAACCGGCGTTCTCAAAATAATTGCCGATCGAGGCGAGCGTATCCGCCGGGCTGGTCCAGATATCCGCGCGCCCGTCGCCATCGCCGTCGCGGGCGAGGCGCAGGTAAACAGAGGGCAGGAATTGCGGATTACCGGTCGCGCCTGCCCAGCTGCCCTTCAGCCGCTCGCGCGGGATGCCGCGATCGAGAATCTTGAGGCCGGCGATGAACTCGCTGGCGAACAGCTCGCGCCGGCGGCCCTCGTAGGCGAGTGTCGCCAGGCTTCGAAGCAGATCGAAATTGCCCGTATAGGCCCCGTAATTCGTTTCATGCCCCCAGATCGCGACCATGATCGATTCGGGCACGCCCGTCTCACGCTCGACACGGGCAAGGCGCGCCCGCTGCGCCTGATACGTACTGCGCCCGCGGCCGATCCGCGCGGCATCGACGTGGCTGATCCGATAGGGCGCGAACGGCGGTGTCGCGGTGCGACCCGGATTGCCCGGCTGTGCGCGGTCGAGCTCGATCGTCCGCTCGCTGAGCGTCAGCGTCGGGAAGACCTCGTCGACCGTCCGACGCGTGACGCCCTCGGCAAGCGCCTGTGCGCGCAGCGTGCCGAGATAGGACTGGAAGCCCTGCTCGTCCTGCGCCGCGACCGGTCCGGCCGAAGCCATTGCCAGGATCGTCGCCATCAAACCGGCTTTCAGCCCGCGCGTCATCGGATGCCCCCACATGTCCTCGCAGGTGCCACAGCCGGCATCCCGCGTGAACCTCCTATCGTCGCGGGGCTTGCACGGACAAGCGCGGTGCGCGTATTCGGGCGCTCCACACGGAGGGATGGCCGAGTGGTTTAAGGCAGCGGTCTTGAAAACCGCCGTAGGTGGAAGCCTACCGTGGGTTCGAATCCCACTCCCTCCGCCAAGGCTCCCCGGCCGAAACCGGGGAGGCAGCGGCGATTATTTTGCGGGCTGCGCCGGGCCCATCAGCTTCTGCGCGAAATAGGTCATCTGCAGCGCTTGCAGACGCGCACCCTGTTCGATGTCGGCATCGCCCGAATGGCCGCCGGCGGTGTCCTCGTAGAACAGATACGGCAGGCCATATTCCTTCAGACGCGCGGCGAATTTGCGCGCGTGCTGCGGCCCGACGCGGTCGTCCTTGGTCGTCGTCCAGATATAGGGTTCGGGGTACGCCACCCCCTTCTTGATATTCTGATAGGGCGAGATCGTGCGCAGGAACGCCTTTTCCGCCGGCACGTCGACCGAGCCATATTCGTCGACCCAGGACTTACCCGCCTCGATCTGTTCGTAGCGCATCATGTCGAGCAGCGGGACCTGGATCGTCACCGCCTTCCACAGGTCAGGATGCTGATTGAACTCGACGCCCATCAAGAGGCCCCCGTTCGAGCCGCCGTAGATGCCCAGCTCCTGCGGGCTGGTCAGTTTGCGCGCGAACAGGTCTTTCGCGACGCTGGCGAAATCGTCGTAGATGATCTGGCGCTTGGTCTTGCGACCGGCGTCGTGCCAGGCGGGACCGAATTCGCCGCCGCCGCGGATGTTGGCGAGCACGTAGGAGCCGCCGCGCTCCAGCCACAATTTGCCGGTGATCGCCGAATAGGCGGGCAGCATCGGCAGCTCGAAGCCGCCATAGGCCGTCATGATCGTCGGCGTGCTGCCGTTGAGCGGAATGTCCTTATGATGGACGATGAAATACGGGACCTTGGTGCCGTCGGTCGAAGTCGCCTCATGCTGCTCGACCACCAGACCCGCCGAATCGAACTTGGGGGGCAGCGTCTTGACCGGCTTGCCGACGCTTGCCGTCGCGGCGTCGAGCGGCAGCAGCGTCGTCGGCGTCAGGAAGCCGGTGACGGTCATATAGCCATGGTCGCTGCGATCGTCGGCACTGGCGACGCCGAGCGAGACATTGTCCGGCAAGGCGATCGGCCGCGCGGTCCAGCCCGCCTTGCCCGGCGTGTAGACCGCCGCGCGGCCGCGCACGTTGTCGTTATAGATCAGGACGACATGGTCCCTGGTCGTCACGACCTCGTCCACCGATTGGCGCGGATTGGGCGCGAACAGGATCGTCGGCGTCACCCGGCCGCTTTCGACCATGGCGAGCGGGGCCGAGGCGACCGAGCCGGCGGCAACGGCGCCCCAGGGATCGCTGGTCTGGAACAGCACCTGCCCGGCGACCATGCCGGCGGGGAAGGTGCGCGCCGGAATGTCGAGCTTCTTGGTGCCCTCTGGCGTCCAGACATGCGTCTCGCCGCCGAAGAAGGTGGTGCGGCGTTCGATCGTGACCAGACGATGGCCCTGTCCATCGGTGATCACGCCGGCATAGGTGCCGAGCTGATCGGTCGGCGCGCCGCGGAAGATTTCCCTGGCGGCATCCAGCGGTTGGCCGCGCTTCACCATCTTGACGACGAAGGGATAGCTCGACCCGGTCATCGTGCCGGCGCCCCAGTCGCGGCTGACGAGCAGCGTATCCTTGTCGAGCCAGCTCGCGCCCTGCTTCGACTTGAGGAGCGAGAAGCCGCCGGGCACGAATTGTCCGGTCGCCAGATCGAACTCGCGATAGCTGATCGCGTCCTCACCACCTTCGGACAGCGCGACGAGGCAGAGGCGCTCTTCGGGATGGAGGCAACTTGCGCCCTTCCACACCCACTTCTTGCCCTCGGCCTTCGACAGTGCGTCGAGATCGAGCGCGACAGTCCACTTGGGCTGGGGCGCGGCGTAATCCGCTTCGCTGGTCCAGCGCCAGATGCCCTGCGGATGATCGGCGTCGCGCCAGAAATTGTAGATGCGGCCGAACAGCTGGTTCGGCATCGGGATGCGATCCTTGGCAGAGGCGATCGCCAGGGCGTCGGCGTAAAAGCCCTTGTAGCGCGGATCGTTCTGCAACCGGGGCAGCGTGCGGGCGTTTTCGGCCTCGACCCAGGCGAGCGGCTTGGCGCCGTCCTTGTCTTCCAGCCAGATATAGGGATCGGTATCGGTCACGGGCGTGCTCTGCGCGAAGGCGGAGGCCGCGGCAAGCATGGTGGAGGCGATCAGCAGCGTGCGGACGATCATCGGGGTGCAATCTCCCAGGGGTGCTACGAGCAGTGATGGACCGGTTGTGCCGGGCAATGGCCCCACGGGCAAGGCGCCGGCACGCGAAAGCGGCGATGGCCTGCCCCTGCCCCGCCGCTTCGTGGCGATCGGGGCGATTTCGGCCGGCACCGCCCTGACGATCATCGATGGCGGCATCGCCACGGTCGCGCTGCCGACGATCGCGACGGACCTGCACGTCGGCAGCAGCGCGGTGGTATCGGTGGTCACCGTCTACCAGCTGATCCTCGCGATGATGATCCTGCCTTTCGCGGGCCTCGGCGACCGGTTCGGGCTGAAGCGCACCTATCAGTTCGGGCAGATGCTGTTCACCGTGGCGACGGTGCTGTGCTTCTTCGCCAAAAGCCTGCCGTTCCTGCTGGTGGTGCGAGCGGCGCAGGCCTTGGGCGCAGCGGCGGCGTTGAGCGTGTCGTCGGCGCTGATCCGCTCGATCTATCCCTCGTCGCAGCTCGGCCGGGGCCTCGGCATCAATTCGGTCGTCGTGTCGAGTTCGGCGGCGCTGGCACCGACGTTGGGCGGTCTGGTGCTGGGGATCGCGCCATGGCCGTGGGTGTTCGCGAGCGCGGTGCCCTTCGCGATCATCAGCCTGGTCCTCGGCCGAGCACTGCCCGCGCCGCAGCTGCGCAAGGAGCCGTTCGACGTGCTGGGTGCGGTGATGTGCGCGAGCATGATCGGCCTCGTCATTTCGGGCGCGGAGAGTGCGGTGCATGGCGACAGTCCGGTCGTCTCGGCCGCGATCGTCGCGGTCGGCGCGGCGATCGGCTGGGTGTTCATCCGCCGCGAGCGGGACGAAGCCAAGCCGATCCTGCCGGTCGACCTGCTGGCGAAGCCCGTGATCGCGCTGTCGGCGATCGGTGCCTATACGGCCTTCACCGCCTCGATGACGCTCTTGCTGTCGACGCCGTTCCGGCTGACGCACGGCTATGGCTGGAGCGCAGCCGCGGTGGGCGCGGCGATCGCGCCGTGGCCGTTGACCAACATGATCGTCGCGCCGCTGGCGGGCTGGCTGTCCGACCGCGTGCCCGCGGGGCTGCTCGGCGGCATCGGCATGGCGGTATCGATCGTCGCGCTGACGCTGATCGCGCTGCTGCCGGCGGATGCGACCTATGTCGATATCGCGTGGCGCATGGCGCTGTGCGGATCGGGGTTCGGACTGTTCCTGCCGCCCAATGCGCGGCTAATTATCGGATCCGCTCCGCGCGAACGGGCGGCGGCGGCCGGCGGGCTGGTCGGCACGGTGCGGCTGGTCGGCCAGACGACCGGCGCCACACTGGTCGCGGCCCTGCTGGCGATGGGCGTGGGCGCGACCTCGACGCCGCCGTTGGTCGCTGCTGGTCTGGCGCTGGTAGCAGGCCTTTGCAGCCTCGCGCGACTGCGCCCATCGATCCGCAATCCGCGCAGCGATGAGGCGGAGGATGAGCAGCCGGGCACGCAGGTGTCGCGGTAATTCGTGCATTCCTCCCCCGTCAGGGGGAGGTGGCAGCGAAGCTGACGGAGGGGGAGGATACGGCGAGCTCGGCGTTTGCGGAAACGCCCCCTCCACCATTCTTTTGCGCGAACGGTCCCCCTCCCCCGCTGAAGCGAGGGAGGAATTGTAGGCTTAGAACGCGGCCTGGGTCGCGGTGGGGCATCCGACCACATTCCGTCACCCCGGCCGAAGAGCCGGGGTCCCGCTTCTACACCCGATGCGCGGGAGAAGCGGGACCGAGGGTCAAGCCCAGGGTGATGGGTGAAGTGCGATCAAAACACTGCCCGGGCGGTTTCTTCGCCCATCATCTGCTGGCGGACGAGCGGGATGGCTGGGCCGCCGTAGCTGAGGAACTGATCGTGGAAGGCCTTCCACGCCTTTCGCCCGCCGCGGCTGGCGGTCCAATCGTCGCGGAGCTTGCGGATCAGCAGCTTGCCCATCGTGTAATTGAGATACGCGGGATCGTAGGTGCCGCGCGCCGCCTGTTGGCGCGCATTGCCTTCGTCCTGATAGCATTGTTCACGGAACATCTGGAGGCTCTGCGCCTGGGTCATGCCGCGTGCGTGCAGGCCGATGGCGGACAGAAAGCGGCAGTCGCGCAGCAATGCGTTGCTGAGCTGGCCGATGTGCGTTTCGGGCTTGCCGTTGTCGATGCCGGCTTCCCACATCATCTCTTCGGCATAGTGCGCCCACCCCTCGGCAAAGGCGTAGCCGACGAACAGGCGACCGATCGGCGATTTGGCCCGGTTCGAATGCAGGAACTGGAGGAAGTGGCCCGGCATCACCTCATGGATCGAGGTGAACAGCAGGTCCTTGCGCCCCGGCACGAAGGCATCCTGCGTTTTCTTGTCCCACGCCGGATCGGGCGGCGAGATGTAATAGACCGACGGCACGTTCTTCTCGAAAGGCCCAGCCGGATCGATATAAGCGGAGTTCTGCCGGTTATAGGGCGGGCTTTCCTCGACCATCGCCTCTTCGGTGCCGGGAATGGTGACGAGGTCGTGCTTGACGACGAAGGCGCGCAGTTCGGGGATCTGGCGGCGGGCTTCGGCGACCGGGCCGTCGGGCGCCTTGTCGGCGTTCATCTTGTCGATGCACTGCGGGATCGTCTTGCCCTTGGCGTAAAGCGCGCAGGCGGCGGTGAGCGCGTCCTGATTGCGCTTCAGGTCGGCGCGGCCCCGCCGCTTCGAGCTGGTCGAGCGAGGCATCGACGCCCTCGGTCGCGCGAACCATTCGCTGGAAGCGATCGGCGCCGAGCGCGAAGTCCTGCGTCGCGCTGCCGCGTTGCGACGCGAGCCAGGTGCCGAGACCGCGCATCGCCTCGCTGGCCGCGGCGGAGGCGGTCTTGAGCTGCTCCTGCAGCGCGGGGTCGTCGACATCGGCGAAGGCCTTCACTGCGTCGCCGCCGTAATAATCGGCAAAGCCGTTAAAGCCGGCCACCCCGTAATTCACGAACGACAAGGGCATCGGCGTCTTCAGGTTCGCGCGGATATTGCCGACCGCCGCCGGCACGCGTTGCAGGAAGGCGATCACCGCCTTCATCCGCGTCGGCGCATCGGCATAGGGCCGCGCGATATAGACGTTGGGGTCGAGGCCGCCGCCCACATAATAGGCTGGGTTGCTGTGCGGCTGGTCGGCGTCGTCGAGCCAGAACAGCTTGCCCTCCGCAACGCGCACCAGATAGTCGCGCTCGAACCGGTCCTGCGGCGACAGATCGGCGTCGCCGAACGCTTTGGCGCGGTCGATTGTCTGGTGCAGGAATTCGGACTGGCGCTTCAGCCCCGCCGCGCTCCAGTCGGGCAGCTGACCGTCGAAATCGTGGCGGCCTTCATACACCGCGAAGGCGGGATCGATCCGGAACCAGCTTTCGATGAGCCGTCGCGAAAGCGCACCCAGTTGCTGGGGGTGGCGACGGGCTTCGGCGCGGGCGCGGTGGGCTGCCTGGTTGGCGGCGGGCGCCGCGCCACGCGAACAGCCCGCCGATACCGTCGCCGCGATCGCCATCGCCAACAGGGATGCCCTCACCCTCACCGTCATATCCGTCTCCACTCCGCCATTCCGGCGCTTGTCGCGACCGATCCTGACAGGCCGGACCCGATGGCGCCACCCCCTTCAGCCGCCGATGGCTATCCGGGCGGTTGCTCGGAAATGTGATCTAAGTTGCGGAACGGCCGCCCGATCCGCCTCGTTGGGGCAGCGCATTGCCTGAGAGGATGATCACCATGCCCTACATCAAAACGCGCGACGGCACCGATATTTACGTCAAAGACTGGGGCTCGGGCCGCCCCGGTGATCCTGATCCATGGCTGGCCGTTGTCGGCGGACAGCTGGGACCCGCAGATGATGGCGCTGGCGGACGCGGGCTTCCGCGCGATCGCCTATGACCGGCGTGGGTTCGGACGGTCGGGACAGCCGTGGAGCGGCTATGATTACGACACGCTGGCCGACGATCTCGCCGACGTGATGGCCGCCACCGGCGCGGACAGCGACGCGACGCTGGTCGGCTTCTCGATGGGCGGCGGCGAGGTCGCGCGCTACATGAGCCGTCATGGCGGCAAGGGCGTGATCGCCGCCGCGCTGGTCGGATCGGTCGTCCCCTATATGCTGAAGACCGAGGACAATCCGAATGGCGTCGCCGAGGCGGATCTGGCCGAGATCGGCGAGAACATTCAGAAGGATCGGGCGCATTTCTTCCGCAGCACCTTCTTCAAGCAGTTCTTCGGCGTCGGCGTGATCAGCCACCCGGTGAGCGATGCGGTGCTGGATGCGGCGACTGCGACCGCGATGCAGGCGGGGCTGAAGCCGACGCTCGCCTGTGCCGAGGCGTTCGGCCACACCGATTTCCGCCCCGACCTCAGCGCGTTCCGCGTGCCGACGCTGATCATCCACGGTACGTCCGACGTGACGGTGCCGATCGATGCGACCGGCCGCGCCGCGGCAGAGGCCATCCCGGACAGCCAGCTGGTCGAATATGACGGCGCGCCGCACGGCCTGTTCGCCACGCATGGCGACCGGCTGACCAACGATCTGCTGACCTTCCTCGGCCGCTGACGCTACGGCTGGCGCCGGGCGAGATGCATCGGTAAGCAGTGCCGCGGGCGCCCAGGAGGTGCCCGCGGTTTTGAGTTGGGGAGCGTGATGACCGATCCAGAAATCTACCCGATCACCGGCGATTGGACGAACGCCAGCCTCAACGCCAAGACCTACGCCGAGCTGTACGAGGCGGCGGCGAGCAACCCCGGCGGCTTCTGGCTGGATCAGGCGACCAAGCGCCTCGATTGGACGCGGACGCCCACGATCGCCGGCGACTGGTCGTTCGCCGAGGCCGATTTCCACATCAAATGGTTCGCCGACGGCAAACTGAACGTCGCGGCCAATTGCATCGACCGGCATCTGGCCGCGCATGGCGACACGGTGGCGATCATCTGGGAACCCGACGCGCCGACCGAAGAGGCGCGGCACATCACCTATCGCGACCTGCATGCCGAAGTCTGCCGCTTTGCCAACGTGCTGAAAGGCCAGGGGGTCGGCAAGGGCGATCGCGTCACACTCTACATGCCGATGATCCCCGAGGCGGCCTATGCGGCGCTCGCCTGCGCGCGGATCGGCGCGATCCATTCGGTGGTGTTCGGTGGCTTTTCGGCGGACGCGCTGGCGGGCCGGATCGAGGATTGCGGATCGCGCATCGTCGTCACTGCCGACGAAGGCCGGCGCGGCGGCAAGCGGATCAAGCTGAAGGCCTGCGTCGACGAAGCGGCGGCGCGCGCGCCGAGCCTCGAAAAGATCATCGTCGTCAAGGCGACGGGCGCCGACGTGCCGATGGGCGAGCGCGACGTCTGGTATCACGAGGCGGCGGCCGCGGTCGGCATCGACTGCCCGGCGGAGGAGATGGACGCCGAGGACCCGCTGTTCATCCTCTATACCAGCGGTTCGACCGGCAAGCCCAAGGGCGTGATGCACACGTCGGGCGGGTATCTGCTGTGGGCCAGCCTGACGCATCAGATCGCGTTCGACTACAAGCCCGGCCAGATCTTCTGGTGCGCGGCCGATATCGGCTGGGTGACGGGCCACACCTACATCCTCTACGGGCCGCTCGCGAACCGGGCGACGACCGTGGTGTTCGAAGGCCTGCCGACCTGGCCCGACGCCAGCCGCATCTGGCAGGTCGTCGACCGGCACAAGGTCGACACGCTCTTCACCGCCCCGACGGCACTGCGCGCGCTGATGAAGGAAGGCGACGATTTCGTCCGCAAGACCGACCGTAGTTCGCTGAAGGTGCTGGGATCGGTCGGCGAGCCGATCAATCCGGAGGCGTGGCGCTGGTATCACGACGTGGTCGGCGAAGGCCGTGCGCCGATCGTCGATGCCTGGTGGCAGACCGAAACGGGCGGCATCATGATCGCGCCGATCCCCGGTGCGGTGCCGATGAAGCCGGGCTCCGCCGCCAAGCCGCTGCCGGGCGTGACCCTGCAACTGGTCGACGATCAGGGCAGCGCATTGGTCGGCGAAGCGCAGGGCAACCTCTGCATCACCGAAAGCTGGCCGGGGCAGATGCGCGGCGTGTGGGGCGATGCCGAGCGGTTCTTCCAGACCTATTTCACCACCTACAAGGGCAGCTATTTCACCGGAGACGGCTGCCGCCGCGACGCGGACGGTTACTATTGGATCACCGGCCGCGTCGATGACGTCATCAACGTCAGCGGTCACCGGATGGGCACTGCCGAAGTCGAGAGCGCGCTGGTGCTGCATGAGGCGGTGGCGGAGGCCGCGGTGGTCGGCATGCCGCATGACGTCAAGGGTCAGGGCATCTACGCCTATGTGACGCTGAACGCCGGCCGTGAGGGTTCGGACGAGCTGCACAAGGCGCTGGTCGCCTGGGTGCGGCAGGAGATCGGGCCGATCGCGACACCCGACAAGCTCCAGTTCGCGCCCGCGTTGCCCAAGACGCGATCGGGCAAGATCATGCGCCGCATCCTGCGCAAGATCGCCGAGGGCGATGTGTCGAGCCTGGGCGATACGTCGACGCTGGCGGACCCGGCGGTGGTAGACGATCTGGTGGCGAACCGGGTGGATTGAGGCGGCGCGGTCGCCGCAACATCCTCGTCACCCCGGACTTGTTCCGGGGTCCACTCCGCGGCGAGGGGCATGACAAGAGGCTCGAGCGTTGCCCTCGCCGCCCGGTGGCCCCCGGAACAAGTCCGGGGTGACGGTGTGGGTGGGGCGGGTGTAATGCGTCATAACGCGCCTGCCGGTTGCCCCTCCTGCCCTCGCCCTCTACGCATCTCTTGCAAAGGGAGAGTGACGGATGGGCATCGCTAGCAGGATCGGCTGGATCGTCCTCGCACTGGTCGGGGCGGCGGCGCTGGCCGTGGTCGCGACCGCGCGGGGCGAGGCGGTGAACGCCGTCTGGATCGTCGTCGCGGCGGTCTCCGTCTATCTGATCGCCTATCGCTTCTACGCGCTATACCTCGCCAAGATCGTCGGCATCGACCCCGCCCGCCCCACCCCGGCGGTGCGGCATCCCGACGGTCTCGATTTCGTCCCCACCGATCGGCGCGTGCTGTTCGGCCATCATTTCGCGGCGATCGCCGGCGCGGGGCCGCTCGTCGGACCGGTGCTGGCGGCGCAGATGGGCTATCTGCCCGGCATGCTGTGGCTGCTTGCCGGCGTCGTACTGGCGGGGGCGGTGCAGGACTTCATGGTGCTGTTCCTGTCGATGCGGCGTGACGGGCGCTCGCTCGGCGAATTGATCCGCATGGAAATGGGCGCGGTGCCGGGCACGATCGCGCTGTGCGGCGCCTTCATGATCATGGTGATCATCCTGGCGGTGCTGGCGCTGATCGTCGTGCGCGCGCTCGCGGGCAGTCCCTGGGGCCTGTTCACCGTCGCCGCCACTATCCCGCTCGCGCTGCTGATGGGCGTCTATACGCGCTGGATTCGGCCGGGACGCATCGGCGAGGTCTCACTGCTGGGACTGGTCGGCCTGATCTTTGCGATCGTCTACGGCCAGAATGTCGCAGAATCGGCGACGCTGGCACCCTGGTTCACCTATACGCCCGTTCAGCTGTGTTGGATACTGATCGGCTATGGCGCCATCGCTGCCCTGCTGCCTGTGTGGCTGCTCCTCGCGCCGCGCGATTACCTGTCGACCTTCCTCAAGATCGGCGCGATCGCAGCGCTTGCGATCGGCATCGTGGTGGTCGCTCCGCCGCTGCGCATGCCGGCGCTGACGCAATTCATCGACGGCAGCGGGCCAGTGTGGTCGGGTTCGCTGTTCCCGTTCCTGTTCATCACGATCGCCTGCGGCGCGGTGTCGGGCTTCCACGCGCTGATCTCCAGCGGCACGACGCCCAAGCTGATCGCGAGCGAGGGCGATGCCCGCTTCATCGGCTATGGCGCGATGCTGATGGAAAGCTTCGTCGCGATCATGGCGCTGGTCGCAGCATCGGTGATCGATCCGGGCGTCTATTTCACGATGAACAGCCCCGCCGCGGTCGTCGGCACCGATCCCGCCAGCGCGGCCGCCGCGGTCACCAGGATGGGCTTTGCCGTCAGTGCGGATACGATCGCCGCGACCGCGAAGGATGTCGGCGAAACGACGATCATCAGCCGCGCAGGGGGTGCGCCGACATTGGCAGTCGGTATGGCGCATATCTTCAGCCGGCTGATCGGCGGGCGCGAGATGATGGCCTTCTGGTATCATTTCGCGATCCTGTTCGAGGCACTGTTCATCCTGACCGCCGTCGATGCCGGCACCCGCGCCGGGCGCTTCATGTTGCAGGATCTGATCGGGCTGGCGGTGCCGAGCTTCCGCAACGCGACGTCGATCGTGCCAGGGCTGATCGGCACGGGTCTGTGCGTCGCGGCCTGGGGGTTCTTCCTCTATCAAGGCGTCACCGATCCCCTGGGCGGCGTGAACACGCTGTGGCCGTTGTTCGGGATTTCGAACCAGATGCTCGCGGCGGTCGCGCTGACGCTGGCGACGGTCGTGCTGTTCCGCATGAAGCGGCAGCGCTACGCCTGGGTTACGATCCTGCCCGCGAGCTGGCTGGTGCTCTGCACCGTCACCGCCAGCCTGATGAAATTGTTCGCGTCCGATCCCCGCGTCGGCTTCCTCGCCCATGCGAGCCGCTTCGCCGATGCGGCGGCGCGCGGCGAGGTGCTGGCGCCGGCGAAGTCGCTGGCGGAGATGCAGCGGATCGTGATGAACGACCGGATCGACGCGGCGCTGTGCGCGCTGTTCCTGGCGGTGGTCGTTTCGATCGTGGCATATGGCGTTCGCACGTGCCTGGCGGCGCGACGGATCGACGCGCCCTCGGTCAGCGAACTTCCGGCGACCGCTGGAGCGGTGGCGTGACGATCACCCGCACAATCCGGACGCTCCGCGATGCGCTGCACCTGCTGGTGGGCATGCCATCCTACGAGACATACCGGGCGCATATGGCGGAGGCGCATCCGGACCGGCCGATCATGAGCAAAAGCGCGTTCTTTCGCGACCGGCAGCAGGCCCGGTACGGCGGGCGCAACGGCGGGCGTTGCTGCTGACGCGCAGCGAAGGTTTCGGCCATGACGCTGCCGGCGGTCAGCCGAGCAGCAGGAACGTCACCGCACAGATCGAAGCCGCCATGCCGCTGGCGCAGCACAGGATCCCAAATCCGCATTGGCACAAGGTCGGTTGATACCGGTCCATAGCACCTCTCCTGTCGATCGCGTCGTTGCGCGACCAACGGAGGGTAACATGGACCGGATCGGAAGGAAATAGCCCGGATTGTGCGTCAGGTAGCCGGCGCTTCCTGCGCGTCGAGCTCGGCGGACAGTTTCGCGAACAGCACCGACAGCTGCGCCTGCTCGTCGTCGGTCAGCGCTCCGAACACGCTGCCGATCAGCTCCTGCCGCAGCGGTTCGGTCTCGCCCAGCACGCGCCCGCCCGCTTCGGTGATCGAGATCTGCTTGACGCGGCGATCATGCGGATGCGGTCGCCGGACGACGAGGCCGTCGCGCTCCAGCCCGTCGATCGCCTCGGTTACCGTGCGCGGCGCCTGATCGAAGAAATCCGCGATATCCGCCGCGCGGGACGGGCCGCGCCGGTCAAGGAACAGCAGCAATTTCGTGCGTGCCAGCGACGCGCCCTGCTCCGCGAGGCGTTTGTTCATCATCCGGTGCATGCGCAGGAACAAGCTGAACAGGTCGGAGGCGAGATTTTCAGTACAAGCCATATATGAGGACCCTCATTAAATGGTCTTGCGCTATGCTGCAAGTGCGAGCATGTAGGCGCCTCACGCAGTCTGAAAAGATGAAGAGCATGGCAGACCACGAGCAGACGCAGGACGATCATTCCGACTCGCAGGACGATGCCGAAACGAATAAACCGTCGCCGCTGAAGAACCCGCGGGTGCGGATCATCCTGTTGCTGGTTCTTGCCGCCGCGGTGATCGGCGGCGTGCTGTGGTATGTCCGCTACCAGAGCGTGGGCAAGTTCATGCAGGCGACCGACGACGCCTATATCCAGGCGGATGCGGTCACGATCGCGCCCAAGGTGTCGGGCTATGTCGACCAGGTGTTCGTCGCTGATAATCAAGCGGTTAAGGCCGGGCAGCCGTTGCTGCGCATCGACGCCCGCGACTATCGCGCCCAGGCCGCGCAGGTCGAGGCGCAGATCGATGTCGCGCGGGCGAATGCGGAGGGCGTGCGCGCCCAGATCCGCGAGCAGCAGGCGGCCATCACCAAGGCGCAGGCCGATCTGACCGCGGCGCACAGCGATGCCGCCTTCGCGCATGCCGAAGTGGCCCGGTATCAGCCGCTGGCGGCATCCGGCGCGGAGACACGCGAGCGTCTTTCGCAGTTACAAAATCAGGCGCGCCAGGCCGATTCGCAGGTCGCGGCCGCGCAGGCGGCGCTGACCAGCGCCAATCGCCGCGTGGGCACGCTGCAGGCGCAGGTCCAGCAGGCGCGCGCGCAGGGCGAAGCAAGCCGGGCCCAGCTGACCGCGGCCAACGTGAACCTGGGGGCGACCGTGCTGCGCGCCAGCATCGACGGTCGCGTCGGCGACAAGACGGTGCGCGTCGGCCAGTTCGCGCAGGCCGGCACGCGCCTGATGTCGATCGTGCCCGTCAAGCAGCTGTACGTGGAGGCGAACTTCAAGGAAACGCAGCTTGGCCTGATGCGAGTAGGCCAGCCGGTGACGCTGGAGGTCGATGCGCTGCCGGGTGTCGAGATCAAGGGCCACGTGCAGAGCGTGTCGCCGGGCACGGGGGCGCAATTCTCGCTGCTGCCGCCGCAGAATGCGACGGGCAATTTCACCAAGATCGTCCAGCGCATCCCCGTCCGCATCGCGATCGATGCCGGCCCTGAAACGCGCGCGCTGCTCGTCCCCGGCATGTCCGCGGACGTGACGGTCGACACGCGCTCGGCCAAGGGTGCCGTGAAGCGCATCCGCGAGGAGCAGGACCAGCATAACGAACGCCGGGCGCAATGAGCAGCGCGGCGCTCCCCGCCGACACGGCGCCGCCGAAGCGGGACGCCGACGCACCGCCGGAGCGGGCCGACCTCGGCGCGTGGCTGGCGGTGGCGGCGGGCAGCCTCGGCGCGCTGATGGCGACGCTCGACATTTCGATCGTCAATTCGGCGCTCCCCGTCATCCAGGGCGAGATCGGTGCGAGCGGGACGGAGGGCACGTGGATCGCCACATCCTACCTCGTCGCCGAAATCATCATCATTCCGCTGGCCGCCTGGCTGGAGCGGGTGCTGGGCCTGCGCACCTTCCTGCTGATTGCCTCGATCCTGTTCACCGGCTTTTCGGTGGTGTGTGGCCTGTCGACGTCGCTCGGCATGATGATCGTCGGCCGCGCCGGGCAAGGCATCACCGGCGGCGCCCTGATCCCCACCGCGATGACGATCATCGCAACGCGTCTGCCGCGATCGCAGCAGCCGATCGGCACGGCCTTGTTCGGCGTCACCGCCATTTTGGGCCCCGTGCTCGGCCCATTGATCGGCGGCTATCTGACGGAAAACGTCAGCTGGCATTACGCCTTCTTCCTCAACGTTCCCGTCGGTGCGGTGCTGCTCGTGCTGCTGCTCGTTGGCCTGCCGCATCAGAAGGCGCACCTCGAAGAGCTGCTGAAGGCCGACTGGCTGGGTATCGCCGGCCTGGCGCTCGGGCTCGGCGGCCTGACGGTCGTGCTGGAAGAGGGGCAGCGCGAACAATGGTTCCAGTCGGCGCTCATCATCAAGCTGACCGCGCTGACGGTGCTCGGCCTCGTCATGCTGATCGCAGGCCAGTTCATCGCCAAGAACCCGGTGGTAAAGTTGCGCCTGTTGCTCGACCGCCAGTTCGGCAGCGTCGCGACGATGGGCCTGGTGCTCGGCATGGTGCTATACGGCAGCAGCTATGTGATCCCGCAGTTCCTCGCGGCGATCGCGGATTATAACGCGTTGCAATCGGGCAAGGTCGTGCTGCTGAGCGGCATCCCCAGCCTGCTGATGATGCCGCTGGTGCCGATCATGATCCGGCATCTCGACATCCGGCTGGCGGTGGCGTCGGGCCTGTTGCTGATGGCGATGAGCTGTCACCTCGACACGACGCTGACGGCGGATTCGGTGGGCAGCGCCTTCACCGATTCGCAGCTTTTGCGCGGTGTCGGCACGATTTTGGGCTTCGTATTCCTCAACCAGGCGGCGATTGCGTCGGTCAAACCATCGGAGGCGGGCGATGCCGCGGGGCTGTTCAGCGCCGCGCGCAACATCGGCGGGTCGTTCGCGCTCGCGGGCATCGCGACGCTGCAGGACCAGCGCAGCTATCTGCATGCGCGCCGGATCGACGAGACGCTGAACGCCAACTCGATCGACCTGCAATCCTACCTTGCCGCCACCGGGCGGGCGCTGGGCGATCCCGCTGCGGCGCTCAGGGCGCTCGGCGGCACGATTCAGCGCGAGGCGCTGGTGATGACCTATAACGATCTGTTCTGGCTGCTGTCGGTCGGCATCTGTTGTGTCGTGCCGCTGGTCCTGTTCCTGCGCCCCCTGCCGCAAGGCAAGATGGCGGCGATGCATTGAGGCGATTGATGCGTACCCTCCCCCTCCTCGTCCCGGCGCTGCTGCTTGGCGCCTGCACCGTCGGTCCCAATTATGCGGGCCCGCCGAAGACGCTCGCCGATGCGAGCGGCACCACCGGCTTCAAGCGGGCGGGGCCTGCGACCACTACCGCGGCGCCGGCCGTCGCGGACTGGTGGACGCAGCTGAACGACCCGACGCTGACCGCGCTGGAGCAACAGGCGCTGGCGGGCAATCCCACTATTGCGGTGGCGGAGGCCCGGCTGCGTCAGGCGCGCGCCGGCCTACGGCTGCAACGCGCCAATCAGGCACCGAGTGCGAACGCCTCGGCCGTCTATGCGCATGCCCGTATCCCCGGCATCGACCTGACGGGTAAGGGCGATACTGGCGCTAGTGCGGTCGATCTGTACAACCTCGGCTTCGATGCGAGTTGGGAGGTCGATCTGTTCGGCGGCCAGCGCCGACAGGTCGAAGCGGCCCGTGCGCAGGCGCAAGCGGCGGAGGCCAATGTCGCCGATGCGCAGGTCAGCCTGACCGCCGATGTCGCCAACGCCTATGTCGCGCTGCGCGATCGGCAGCAGCGGATCGCTTTGTCGCGCCGTTCGGCCGAGATGCAGCAGCGCATGCTCGACCTCACTCGCCAGCGGTTCGATCAGGGCGCCGCCTCCGCGCTCGACGTGGAGCGGCTGACCGGGCAGCTCGAGGCGACCAATGGCCAGATCGTGCCATTGCAGGCCGAACTCGAAAGCTATCTCAACGCGTTGGCCGTGCTGACGGGGGCAGGAGCCAGGCGCGCTCGATGCCCAGCTGACGGCGCCCGCCCCGGTGCCGCTGCCGCCCGCGTCGGTCGCGGTCGGCGATCCCGCCGCGCTGCTGCAACGCCGCCCCGATATCCGCGCTGCCGAACGGCAGCTTGCGCAGCGCACGGCGCAGGTCGGCATCGCCGATGCGGCGCGCTTCCCGCGGCTGAATATCCTGGGCCTCATCGGCCTCGGCGGCACGCGTCTGTCGGACATCAGCCCGGACAAGCTGCTCGGCATTGCCGCGCCGATGCTGCAGTGGAATTTCCTCGATTTCGGCCGCGGCCGGGCGCGCGTCGATCAGGCCAAGGGCCAGCGCGACGAGGCGGAGGCGCAATATCGGGGCGCCGTGCTGGGGGCGCTGCGCGATGCGGAGGATTCGCTGTCGCGCTTCGGCCGCCGTCGCGAAACGGTGGCGAGCCTGATGCGCAGCAAGGCCAGCGCCGATCGCGCGGCGGGGCTGATGCAGCAGCGGTTCCGGGCCGGCACCGCGACGCTGATCGACACGCTGGATGCGGAGCGCCAGCGCGTCGCGGCAGAGCAGAATCTGTCGGCGGGCGTCGCGGCGCTCACCGGCGATTACGTCTCGCTGCAAAAGGCGCTGGGCCTTGGCTGGGCGCCGGTGCCGCCGGTCGAGAACAGGCCCGCGCGATAGCTGCGACCTCGGCCGGCGTTACCTGACGACCAGCGACACCGCGCTGCCCGTGTCGGCGAAGCGGAGGTCGAAGCCGTGCAGGTCTGCGATCGCCTTGACGAGGCTGAGCCCCAGCCCCGCGCCGCCGCCATCGGATCGAGCGCGATAGAAGCGCTGGGTCACCAAGGCGCGATCGGCGAACGGTATGCCCCTCGCCATCGTCCGCGACGGTGACGACCGCGCCTGCGCCCCCTAGCCCGACCGAGACGTGGACCGTCCCGCCCGCCGGGCCGAATTTCATCGCATTGTCGATCAGATTGGCGATCGCTTCCATCAGCAGGCTGGCGTCGCCCTCGACCGGCGGCACCGGTGCGATCGAGCAGTGTAGCGTCAGGCCGCGATCCTCCGCGGCGGGGCGATACAGATCGCAGGCATCATCGACCAGACGCGCGAGATCGACCGGCGCGAAACGGCTGCGGCGGGCATGGTCCTCCATCTCCCGCAGGCGCAGCAGCGCGCTGACGATACCGAGCAGCGTATCGATCTCGGCGAGCGCCTGATCCGCCACGGAAGCGAACGCCGCGGGATCGGCGGCATCGCGCAAACCCCCGATCGATCCGGGCGCGCAGGCGCGTGAGGGGGGTGCGCATCTGGTGCGCGATGTCGTCGCCGATCCCGCGCACGTCGCCCACCAGTTGCTGGAGCCGGTCGAGCATTGTGTTGATATGCGCGCACAATAGCCCGAAACTGTCGGGATATGGTGCCACGGGCAGCCGCTGCTCCAGATCCCCCGACACGATCTGCTGCGTCAGGCGGCGGACGGTATCCACCTGCCGCGCGGCGCGGCGCCCGGCGACGAAGCCGAAGGCGACGGCGAGCAGCACGCCCGGCACCAGCCCCAGCAGCAAGGACTGCCAGATCAGCTGTAGCGCCTCTTCGGTATCGTCGAGGTCGATGCCGGTCAGCAATCGCGTGCCATCGGGCATGGGGCAGACCATGACGCGCGCTTCGTCGCTGCGCTTGCCGGGCAATTCCGTCGGCGCAAGGTCGGCGATGAAGGATCGGTCCTTCGATGGCGCGGTCGGAAGGCGCGCGATATTCCCCGCGATCAGGCGCCCGCGCGCATCGAATAGGCCTAGGAAGCGATCGCGATGGATGTCGCGCGTCAGCTTTTCGCGCAATTCCTCGGGCCGCTCGTCCGCCGGGGTCAAGGCGAAGAAGGCGCAATCCTCGCCCAGCGCATGTTCGATCGCGCGTCGGTGGCTGCCGTTGGCGAGCATCCAGAAGGCGGCGGTCATCACCAGCGACTGGACGACCAGCATCGCCGCCAGCGCCCCGCCCCAGCGCCACGTCGATCGGGTCCGCGGGTCAAAGCGGCGCGTCAAGCACATACCCCTGGCCGCGCACGTTGCGGATCATCGGTGTCTCGCCCTCGCCATCGATCTTGCGGCGCAGGCGACCGAGGTGGACATCGACGACATTGGTATCGGGTTCGAAGCTATAGCCCCAGACGTCGCGCAACAGCATCGCGCGGGTCACGATCTGTCCGGCGCGGCGAACCATATAGTCGAGCAGCTTGAGTTCGCGCGGCAGCAAGCCTAGCGGGCGTCCGGCCCGCGTTGCGGTGCCGGCCAGCAAGTCCAGCTCCAACGGACCGGCGATCAGCCGCGTCGCGCGCGTATCGTTGGGCCGGCGCAGCAGCGCCTCGACCCGCGCGACCAGTTCGACCAGCGCGAAGGGCTTGGGCAGATAATCGTCGCCGCCGGCGCGCAGGCCCCGCACCCGGTCGTCCAGGCTGCCTAGCGCGCTCAGCACCAGCGCAGGCGTGCGCTGGCCGTTCCGTCGCAGGTCGGACAGCAGCTCCAGCCCCTCGCCATCGGGCAGCTGGCGATCGAGGATCAGCAGGTCGAAGGGTTCGCCGGCCGACAACGCGCGAGCCGGTTCCAGCGCGGCGACGCGCGTGACGTCATGACCGCTCGACGTCAGCTCGAGGCCGATCTCGTCGGCGGTGCCGTCGTCGTCTTCGATAAGCAGGATGCGCGCCATGATCGGTCTGATCGCCGGGCGGCTGGGTCGGGGTCAACTGAATAGCAATTTAGGTTTGATCCGCGTGCGCGTCGTTGAGGGCTCCTCACGCTTCAGCTGGGGATACGTCCATTCTGCCGGACGGTGGTCGGTCCCGGAAAATAAACCCTGATTTAGTCGACACCTGGCGGCGCCGATGCCTACCAGCCGGGCAAAAGGAATCCGGAGTTTGCGATGCGGACCGTTGCGTGCGTCTGTCTGATGGTTGCGGCGTCGCCCGCGGCGGGCCAATCTGCTGTCCCGTCCACTGCGCTATCGCTCGATGCGCTGGCGCAGGACGTCGTTACCCACAATCCCGAACGGCAATACTACCAGCGGCAGATTGACACGGCGGGCGTCGAGCGCGATGCGGCCGGGCGCTGGGCCGATCCCGAAGCGGTGGTGGAATTCGGCCAGCGTCGCGCACAGGACGTCACCAGCGGCGCCGTCACCGGCGAAGGGCTGACCGACGCCGTGTCGGTCGTTCAGCCGATCGAGTTCGGCGGGCGTATCGCACTGCGCCGGGCGATCGCCGACCGGCAGGTGGCGTTGGCGCGGATCGGCTTGCAGCAGTTCGACGCGACGCTCGCCGCGCGTGCCCGCTCGCTGGGCTATGGATTGTTCGCCGCGGACGAAAAGGCTGCGGCTGCGCGCGAGGTCGCCGGGCGGATGCGCACGCTGGCGAAGGTGATCGTCTCGCGCGATCCGGCCGGGCCGTCGCCGCAGCTGGAGGCTGCATCGCTGGTGGCGAGCGCGATCGGCGCGGAGCGCACCGCCGCGACGGCCGATGCCGAGGCCAATTCGATCCTCTACGAACTCAACCAGCTGCGCGGCGCGCCCTTTGCGGCGCGTATCCGCATCGTCCGCCCCGACATGACGTTGCCGGCCCTGCCCTCCGGTCAGGTGCTCGCGAACCGGGCGTCCGAAAACAATTTCGAGCTGAAGGCGCTGCGTGCGCAATTCGAGCAGCAGGGGCTGCGCGTCGATCTGGCGAAGAAGGCGCGTATCCCGACCGTCAGCGTCGGCCCCTATTACGACCGGGCCCGGTCCGACATTCGCGAGACCAATTACGGCGTCCGCCTGTCGACCAGTATTCCGCTGTGGAACCGGCAGGCGGGTGAGGTCGCGGTCGAACAGGGTCGGCAGGCGCAGGCCAATGCGACGCTGATCAATGCCGAACGCCGGATCGCGCGCGACGTCTTCGATCAGGCGGCGCAATATGCGGCGAAGCGTGAGGCGCTGGCGCAATGGGACGGCGAAACGCCTAAGCGCTTTGCTCAGGCGGCGGTCGATGCCGATCGCAACTACCGGTTGGGCGCCATCCCGCTGATTACCTACACGCAGATGCAGCAAAGCTATGTCGAGGCGGTCAACGCGATGCTCGACACCCGGCGCGAGGCACTGGAAGCCCTGCTACGATTGCGCGCGCTCAACGGCGGGGAACCGCTGGCGCGATGAACCGCTGGCTGCATTACGTCACGCACCACCGGCTCGCGGTGGCGCTCGTCACCGCCTTGGTTGCGGCGGCCGGTCTGTGGTCGTTCATCAACCTGCAGATCGATGCGATCCCCGATATCACCGGCGTGCAGGGTGCAGATCAACACGCAGGTGCCCGCGCTGGCACCGAGGAGGAGATCGAGCGGCTGGTGACGCTGCCGATCGAGACGCGCGAATGGGTGGCCAGCCGGGGCTCGACCAGACCCGCTCGCTGACCAAGACCGGGCTCAGCCAGGTCACCTTGCTCTACAAGGATGGCACCGATCAGCTGAAGGCGCGCCAGCTCGTCACCGAACGGCCTGACGGCGGTGCAGAACCAATTGCCCCCCGGCAGCACGCCGCAACTCGCCCCGATCACCACCGGGCTGGGCGAAATCTATTATTACACGCTCGAATGGCGCCGTCCGCCGGCGGGCATGGACGCGCAACGCCAGCTGATGGAGCTGTACGAGGCGCAGGAATATACCGTCCGCCCGATGCTGCGCGCGGTGCCGGGCGTCGCCGACGTCAATTCGAACGGCGGGCTGGAGGAACAGTTCGTCGTCTCGCCCGATCCGGTGCGGCTGAGGCTGCATGGCGTCACCGCCGGCGAGCTTGCCGCGGCGGTGGCGAAGAATGTCGAGAATGCGGGCGGCGGCATCATCCGGCGCGGGCCCGAACGTTTCACCGTCCGCACAGACGCGCGGGTGCTGAAAGACGCAGATCGGCGCGATCCCCGTCAAGTTCGCCGCCGGCGTCCTGCCCTTGCAGGTCCGCGACCTCGCCGATGTCGTGATCGGCGCGGCCCCCGCGACAGGGTGCGGCGACGCAGAACGGGCGCGAGACGGTGCTGGGCACCGTGATGATGCTCGTTGGGCAGAACAGCCGCGAAACCGCGCTGGCGGTCGAGGACGCGCTGCCCGGCATCCGCGCGGCGCTGCCCAAGGGCATGGTGATCGATCGCCAGTATAGCCGCGCCGATCTGGTCGATCGTACCATCCATACGGTCGAAAAGAATTTGGGCGAGGGCGCGCTGCTGGTGGCGCTGGTCCTATTGCTCGTGATGGGCAATTGGCGTGCGGCGCTGATCGTGGCGCTCGTCATTCCGCTCGCCTTCCTCGTCACCGTGTCCGGGCATGCATGCCATCGGCGTGTCGGGCAATTTGATGAGCCTTGGCGCGCTCGACTTCGGGTTGATCGTTGATGGCGCGATCGTGGTTGTCGAAAACAGCCTGCGATTGATGGCCATGCGTCGCCAGGAAAAGGGCGAGGCGCTGACGGCGGACGACCGCCGCGACGTCGTCGCGCATGCGGCGCATATGGTCGCGCGGCCGACCTTCTTCGGCATCGCGATCATCGCTTTGGTCTATGTGCCGGTGCTGAGCCTCGGCGGAGTCGAGGGCAAGCTGTTCCAGCCGATGGCGCAGGCGGTGATGCTGGCCATCGTCGCCGGACTCGCATGGACGTTCACGATCGTCCCGGCCTTGTCGGCATGGCTGCTCCGCTCCCCCGCTGCCGATGCGCTGGACGACCACCACAAGGGCTTCGTCGGCGTGGCGGAGCGCGTCTACACGCCCGCGCTGAACCGGGCGCTGGCGCATCCGGTGCTGCTCGTCATCGGGGCGGTGGCGCTGCTCGTTGCGACCTTCCTCGTGTTCAAGACGCTGGGATTCGCAGTTCACCCCGCAGCTCGACGAAGGCGCGATCACCGCCATGGTCTACCGCCCGGTCGGCATGTCGCTGGAAGAGAGCCTCGCGATCGAACAGCGGACCGAGGCCGCGATCCGCCGTGCCTATCCGCAGGTCACGCACACCTTCTCGCGCATCGGCACCAGCGAGGTGGCGACCGACCCGATGCCCACCGAACGAGAACGACCTGTACATCTTCTACGGCCCCCAAAAGGACTGGCCGACCGGCGACGGCATGCCGCGCACCAAGCAGGAGCTGATCGCCGGCATCGAAAAGGTCGCCCGCCGCGTCTACGCCGGCCAGAATTTCGAATTCGCCCAACCAATCGAAATGCGCTTCAACGAGATGCTGGAGGGTGTTGCGCGCGGACGTGTCGGTCAAAATCTACGGCGACGATTACGACCGGCTGGAGCAGGCGGCCGCGAAGGCGAAGGCCATCCTGGAGAAACTGCCCGGCACCGAGGGCGTCGAATTCGAGACGGGCCGGCCGCCCGAAGAGTATTGTCGTCGACCTCGACCGCGATGCGCTGATCCGCCTCAATCTCGGCGCCGAGGAGGTCAACAACGCGATCCGCGACGCGCTTGCCGGGGCGGAGGTGGGCTTCATCCCGCATGGGCCCCGCGCGCCACGCGATCGTGATCCGCATGCCCGAAAGCCTGCGCGCCGATCCGTCGGCAATCCTCGCGTTGCCCCTGCGAGTCGGTGAATATGGCATGGTGCCCCTGTCGCGGGTCGCCCGGCTGCGGCAGACCCGGATCGTCGAACCGATCCTGCATGACGACACCAACCGCCGGGCCGCGCTGATGGTCAATCTGTCGACCAGCGATCTCGAGGGCTATGTGCGGAAGGCGAAAGCCGCGATCGACGGGCAGGTGAAGTTGCCGCCGGGCTATCGCATCGAGTTCGGCGGCCAGTATCACCAGTTGGAAGCGGCGCAGAAACGCCTGTCGATCGTCCGTGCCGGTGGCGCTGATCCTGATCTTCGCCTTGGTCTATGCGGCGCTCGGCAGCGTACGCGAGGCGGCGATCGTCCTACACCGGCATCCCCTTTGCCGTGACCGGCGGCGTCCTGGCGCTGTGGCTGCGCGGCATGCCCTTTTCGATCACCGCTGCGATCGGCTTTATCGCTTTGTCCGGAATCGCGATGCTGAACGGCTTGGTCCTCATCGACCATATCAACGCGCTCCGCGACGGGCGCGAGGGCGATCCCCCCCCCCGCTGCCGGTCGAGGACGCGGTGCGGCAGGGCGCGCACGACCGGTTGCGGCCGGTCTTGTCGACCGCGCTGGTCGCCTCGGTCGGGTTCGTACCGATGGCGATCGCGACCGGCGCGGGGGCGGAGGTACAGAGGCCGCTCGCCACCGTGGTGATCGGCGGGATCATCACCTCGACGATCCTGACGTTGCTGCTGCTACCCAGCCTGTATGCCTGGATCGAGCGACGCGCGGCGCGGCGGTACAGCGACGAACAGCCGTCGGCATGATCGCAGCCGGTTGTGGAGCCGGCGCGAATGATACAAAGTCACCGCCGAGTCTCACAGCCGAGTGCGGTCATGCCCATCGACATCCTCCCCTCGCCCGTCACCCGTCGTCCCATCCGTTACTGCCGCGATCGTCGCGAGCGGCCTGCTCGTCGCCTTCGCGGCGGGGGGCAGCACCGCGAAAAGCGACAATCCCGGTTACCTCAGCGCCGGGGAGCTCGACGTGACGCATGTGCTCGAACCGGCACCGCGCAAGGGCGACCCGCGCTACGAGACCGACCGGATCATCTTCCGGGCGACGCGCAAACTGTTCGGCACACCGCGGTGGCAGCTCGCGACGAACGACGCCGATACCCTCGCGGCCGGCGCTGATGCGCGACTTCAGCTGCGCGGTCGGCGTCGCGCTGACACCGGAGACCGCACCGCTGACGCTCCGCCTGATCTCACGCGCTGGTGCGGATACGGCCGCGCAGACCAACACCGCCAAGAATTATTACCGCCGCGCCCGCCCCTATCACCAGGACAAGGGTCCGGTGTGCCAACCCGTCGCGCAGCTTGCCGACAGTTACGATTATCCGTCGGGGCATACCACCTGGGGATGGACCTGGGCGCTGATCCTCACCGAATTGGCGCCCGATCGCGCCGGGCCGATCCTGCGGCGCGGCCGGGCCTATGGCGACAGCCGCTTCGTCTGCGGCGCGCATAACGAAAGCGCGGTCGAGGGCGGCATGCTGTCGGCGAGCGCGACGATGGCGCTGGTGCGGACCAAGCCGGCATTCCAGCAGGACCTGGCCGCCGCACGCGCCGAAGATCGACCGGTTGCGCGCCGATCCCGCGACGCCCCCGGCCGCAGGGCTGCGCCGCGGAAGAGGCGCTGGTCGCGCAACGCGTGATGCCGAAGCTGGACCGTTGAGGCCCGCACCGCTCCTGATCGCGCTGGCCGCCACAACCGCCAGCGCGCAGGACTATCAACCCCGCGAGACGTTCGCGCCGTTCGACATGGCGCAGCCGATCAACCGCTATCGCAGCGCGAACGGGCTGCCCGGTCCCGATTATTGGCAGAATCGCGCCGATTATCAGTTGCGCGTGACGCTCGATCCCGTCGCCAAGACGATCGCGGGGACGGCGACGATCACCTATACCAAACAACAGCCCCGATACGCTCGACGTCCTTTGGCTACAGATCGATCAGAACCTCTACAGGCCCGGTTCGCGCGGCGGGATGGCGCGCGGCGGTGCGGCGGGTGGCCATACCGACGGGATGACGCTGGATGCGGTCGGCGTCGCGGTCGGGACCGGAAAGGCCGTGTCCCGTCACGCCGCTGGTCAGCGATACGCGGGCGCAGTTGCGGCTGCCGACCGCACTTGCGCCGCATGCGAAGGCGGTCGTCACGATCCGCTACCATTATACCATCCCGGGGGAATGGGGCGGCCGCACGTCCTGGGGTCAGATCGCGGGACGGCGAGATTTACGACATCGCACAATGGTATCCGCGCATGGCGGTGTACGACGACGTGCGCGGCTGGGACACGGCGCCGTATCTCGCCCAGGAATTCTACCTCGAATATGGCGATTTCGATTATTGGGTGACTCTGCCGGCATCGATGCTGATGGCGGGTCCGGCGAATTGATGAACCCGCGCGAGGTCCTGACCCCGACGCAGGCCGCGCGGCTCGATGCGGCGCGACGCAGCGACACGACGGTGCCGATCCGCAGCGTCGCGGAGATTGGCGACCCGGCGTCACGGCCGCGGCACACCGGCACGCTGACCTGGCATTATCGCATGCAGAATACGCGCGACGTCGCGTTTTCGGCCTCGTCCGCCTTTGCCTGGGATGCGGCGCGTATCCGCCTGCCGGACGGCAAGACTTCGCTGGCGATGTCCTATTACCCCGCCGAAAGCGCAGGCACCACGCGCTGGGGCCGATCGACCGAATATATGAAGGATACGGTCGAGCGCTTCTCGGCGCGCTGGTATCCCTATCCCTGGCCGGCCGCGATCAATGTCGCCGGCCCGACGAGCGGAATGGAATATCCCGGCATCGTCTTCGATGCGCCTGAAGATGCGGGCAAGGAGTTATTCTGGGTCACCGCGCATGAGATCGGGCACAATTGGTTTCCGATGATCGTCGGCTTCGACGAACGGCGGCATGCCTGGATGGACGAGGGCTTCAACACGTTCATCGACGTCTATCAGTCGGACGATTTCAACCGCGGCGAATATGCGCCCAAGCGCGACAGCGAATATGCCGAAGGCGGCGGCAATCCGGTCGACGAGATTCTCCCCGTCCTGGCCGATCCCACCGCGCCACCGATCCTGTCCCGCGCGGATACGGTGATCGAAATGTGGCGGCACCCGGTCACCTATTTCAAGTCGGCGCTGGGCCTCGTGCTGCTGCGCGAGCAGATCTTGGGGCCGGACCGCTTCGACCCCGCCTTCCGCCGGTTTATCGCCGCCTGGGCCTATCGCCACCCGCAGCCCGCGGACTTCTTCCGTGCGATGGAAAGCGAGGCGGGCGAGGACCTGTCCTATTGGTGGAACGGCTGGTACGCGCACAATTGGCAGCTCGATCTCGCCGTGACGGGGATCGAGACGGCGAAGGACGGGACGCCGCTCGTCCGGGTCACGTCGCGCGACCGATTGGTGATGCCGGCGACGTTGCGCGTGACCTATGCGAACGGCACGACACGCGATGTCCGCCTGCCCGCGGAAACCTGGATCCGTCAGGCATCGACCGCAGTCTCCGTTCCCGCAGGAACAGTCGTGAAGGCGGAACTCGACCCCGACCATAAGCTGCCCGACCGCGACCGGTCGAACAACGTCGCGCAACGCTGACGATCCCGTCGACGAACGCGGTCGCGAAAGCAGCCTATGACGCTTCGTTATGGGCGGGCGTCATGGTGGAATGGGTTGCCGGCACCGGTCATGCTATGCGCGCTGACATGGACGGCAGGACGATCCGAGGCGCGGCCAAAGCCCGCTTCCACCGCCTCTCGCGGGTCGGGTGGCTGGTAGCAGGGGCGGCATGTCTTGCCGCCTCGCCTGCCGATGCGGCGACCGCGGCCGACAGCTGTCCGATCCTTCACGGTCCGGCGCCAAGGCCCGACACGCAGTTCGCATCGATCGACGCCGCCGTGCGCGGGGGTGTCGGCACGCTGTACCCCGGCGCGGTGCTGCTGATCGCGCATCACGGCGCGATTGTGCATCGCGCCGCCTTCGGCGATGCGCAGACGCTGACTACGACGCCGGAGGGCGATCTGCGCCCCCTTGCCCCGCCGCGGCCGATGACGGTCAATACGCCGTTCGACATGGCGTCGATCACCAAGGTGGAGGCGACCACTGCCGCGATCCTTAACCTCGTCGGGCGCGGCAAGCTGTCGCTCGACGATAGGCTCGGCACGCTGCTGCCCGCCTTCCGCAATACCGACAAGGCCGGCATCACTGTGCGCCAGCTGCTGACGCATCGCAGCGGATTGTGGGAATGGCAGCCGACGTGGCTGCATCGGGCACGCTCGGGAGGCGCCCTGCCCTATCTCGCGGCGCTACCGCTGCGCTATCCGACAGGGGCGCGTTTCGCCTATTCGGACCTCGGCTTCATGATCCTGGGCGCAGTCGTCGCCAAGGTATCGGGGATCCCACTGGATCGCTACGTACGCGAGCAGATCTACCGGCCGCTCGGCATGACGGGTACCGGATTCCTGCCGGATGCGGGCCAGCAGTCACGGGCTGCGGCGACGTCGCAAGGGGATGCGTACCAGCGCCGGATGGCGGAAACGGGTAAGCCCTATCCGCAGGCCCCCTATCCACCGGCACAACCCTTTTCGGGCTATCGCAGCCGGGTGCTGGTCGGCGAGGCGAACGACGCCAATGCCGCGCTCGGCTGGGGCGGCGTCGCGGGGCATGCGGGACTGTTCTCGACGGCGACGGACGTTGCGCGATACGCGCAGGTGCTGAGCAACGGCGGCTGCTACGGCCGCTGGCGGCTGGCACCGGCCGCGACGGTGTCGACATTCGAGCAGACGCCGTTCGATCCCGATCAGGCGCTCGGCTTCCACAAGACGCAGCTCGCCGGTATCGCAGCGCCCTTTTTTGGCCATTCCGGCTTTACGGGCACGTGGTTCGCCGTCTCCCCGCAATTGGGGCTGACCGTCGTCTTGCTCACCAATCGCGTCCATCGTCCCGATGGCGAGCCATATCCATCGCTCGATGCGCTGCGCGAGACGGTGTTGCGTGGCGCAGTGGCGGCGTCTGGCCAATGATCCGGGACGACAGAAAGGTACGGCTATGACAGTGAACCTCGGCGTGATCGAAGGGCTGTTCGGCAAGCCGTGGAGCTGGGCCGATCGCACCACCGTCTTGCGAACGCTCGCCCCGGCCGGCTATCGATTTTACCATTACGGGCCAAAGGCCGATCCCTTCCTCCGCCGACGCTGGCAGGAACCCCACCCGCCCGAACAATTCGCCGCGCTGGCTGCTTTCGCCGCCGAGTGCCGGGCGCTCGGCGTTCGCTTCGGCGTGGCGCTGACCCCGGTCGGCAGCACGCATCCCTTCGATGACGCATCGCGCGCGGCTTTGCGGCGGAAGCTCGCCCATCTCGACACGCTGGGTCTCGACGACCTTGCCATCCTGTTCGACGATCTGCCCGCCGAATTGCCTGATTTGGCGCGCAGCCAGGCGGACCTGGTCGATTTTTGCGCGAACGCCACCCGCGCCAGCCGTGTGTTCTTCTGCCCCAGCTTCTATTCGGACGACCCCATCCTCGAACGCGCCTGGGGCCGCCGCCCGCCGGCCTATCTGGCCGATCTCGGCCGGTATCTCGACCGGCGGGTCCAGGTGTATTGGACGGGCGAAGAGGTAATTTCGCGGGAAATCGGCGTTGCGCATCTGAAGCGGGTGCAGGACGAATTGGGCCGCAAAGTGTGTTTGTGGGACAATTATCCGGTCAACGATGGTGTGCGGATGTCGCAATACCTTCACCTGCGCGCCTTTACCGGGCGACCCGCGGCGATCCGGAACCACGTCAGCGGGCATGCGATCAATCCCGCCTCGCAACCTCTGTTGTCCTGCATCCCGGCGCTGACGCTGGCGGCGAGCTATCGCGAGGGGGACGGTTATGCCTATGGTCAGGCGTTTCTGACAGCGGCGACAACGGTGCTCGGGCCCGATTTCGCCGCGACGCTGCGCCGGGACATCCTGCCGCTGCAGGATACGGGGCTCGACAATCTGGGGCCGCGCCATGCGGAATTGCGCGCGCGCTACGGTGCCATCGATCATCCGGCGGCACGCGAGATCACCGACTGGCTGGACGGCCGCTTCCGCACGACGCTGGAAGAGGTACAGACGCAATAGCGGGGGACCGGAATGACGCGTTTTTTCCTGGGCGTGGATGCCGGCGGCAGTCATTGCCGCAGCCGTCTGGTCGATGCGAACGGTCGGGTCCTGGCCGAGGCGCAGGCCGGGCCCGCCAATGCCGGATTGGGGCTGATCGCGCTCCATGCCACGCTGCGCGACGTGACCGATCGCGTGGTACGGCAGGCGGGGCTCGATGCGGCGGATTTGGCGCAGACCAGCGCGGCGATGGGCGTGGCGGGCATTTCCCGCGCCGGCGTGCGCGCGGCGCTGGAGGGGTTCGCCTTTCCCTTCGCCTCCACGGTCTTCGAGAGCGATGCGGAGATTGCGAACCTGGGGGCGCACGGCGGTGCCGATGGGGCGATTCTGATCATCGGCACGGGGAGTATCGCTCTGGTGCGCGTGGACGGCGAGACCTTCCGCATCGGCGGTTATGGCTTCCCGATATCGGACGAAGGCAGCGGTGCCGCGCTGGGCCTGAGTGCGATGCGCCATGCGATGCGGGCGCTGGACGGCCGCACGCGCGCGACACCGTTGAGCGCGGCCGTGACCGAACGCTTCGGCCACGACACCGCCCGAGCGATTGCGTGGATGGATCAGGCGACGCCGCGTGACTATGGCAGTTTCGCACCGCTGGTGATGGCGCATGCGGAGGCGGACGATGTGATCGCGCGGTCGATCGTCGAGGATGCCGCGGGCCATATCGAGCGCTTCATCGAGACGATCTTCGAACGCGGCGCGACGCGCTGCGCGCTGCTGGGTGGCCTGTCGCAGGCGATGCGGCCATGGCTGCGGGCACGGACCGTCGCGCGGCTGAGCGAACCGCTGGGGGATGCGCTGGACGGCGCACTGTATCTGGCGGGGCTGCCCGCCTGCGCGAAGGAGGGGGTAGCATGATCGACCGCCGTAGGGTCCTCGCCGCCGTCGCGAGCGCCCGACTAGCGCCGGTGGCCCGCGCTATACCGCTGCCGCCGTCGCCCCCTCTTCTCGCGTCGAGCGCGCTGGCTGCGCTGCTGGCCTAAGCCCGCGTCGCTCAGTTCGCATCGGCGACCGCTACCAAGGCTGCATCGATCGCCGCGGTCGCGCTCGCGTCCCCCGCCATGTCGTTGGCATAGGCCGAGAAGATCAGCGTCCGCCCGCTCGCTGCCGTGAGATAGCCGGACAAAGCATTGGCTGCGTTGAGCGTCCCGGTCTTGGCAGACAGCCGTCCCGCGAGCGGCGTGCCGACGAAGCGACGCGTCAGCGTGCCATCGGTCGCCGCGATCGGCAGCGTCGCCCGCCACGCCGCGCCCCACGGCTGGGTCATCGCCCAGCGAAGCAAGGCCACCGTCGCGCGCGGCGTCACGCGGTTATAGTTCGACATGCCCGCCCCGTCCGCGAAGTCGAACGCCGACGTCGCCACGCCCGCGCGGGCCAGCGTCGCGGTGACCACGGTATGACCTTCCACGACCGACCCGCCGGGAGTCAGCCGGCGCAGGAGCAGTTCGCCATGGAGGTTCTGGCTCATCTTGTTGGTGCGCTGGATATCCTCGGCCAACGGCGGCGGCGTCAGCCCTGCCAGCACCGGCAAAGGGGGGGCGCCAACATCTCGCGGCATTACCGCGGGAGCGGGTGGGCGGTGCCGCACCATAATCCGCCCCGTCACCGTCACGCCAGCCGCGCGCAACATTTGCGCGAAACGCCACGCGGCGTGATGGGCAGGATCGTCGATCCCGAGGGGGATGACGATCGGCGCATGGCCGGCGGGAACGCTGCCTGACACGTGCAAGCGATCGCTGCCGGGCATACGCTCGACCGTCAGCGTGCGCGCGCTGCCAGCCGGACCGGTCGTGGCGCTGTTGTCGATCTGGAAATAGCCGTCGCCCGTTACCGTGAGCGGCGATCCCGGCGTCGTCGGCACGACCGTAAGCGGCACGGCATTGTCGTCCAGCGTCAATGCCGACACGCCGGTGCCATAGACGCTGTCCATGTTGTTCCAGCTCATGCCCTGCGGCCAGCGTTCGTCCGGAAAGGCGGTATCGTCGCCGACGACATCGCCAACGATCCGGGTGCGCTGAGCCACTGCGGACGCAAGCGTCAACAGGCAATCGACCCGGCAATCCGGCGCGGAGGACAGCCGCGCATCCCCATGCCCCGCCAGGATCACTGTTGGCCGTTCCGTGCCCTCCAGCCGTACCGTCGCGCCGCCGGGCGTATCCGGGGCAGCCACGTCGATTGTCGCGAAGGCGGCGGCGGTGGTGAACAGCTTGGTGTTCGAGGCGGGGATGAACCGCTCGTCGGGCCGGATCGCAACGATCTCCCGCCCGTCGGCATCGACCACGAGCAGGCCGATGCGCGTGCCGGGCGGCGCTTTCGCCAGTGCCTCCGCCACCGCAGGCGGGGGCGGGGTTGGCGCCGGCGGAGGGGATGCCGGGGCCGCCTGTGCCGCCAGCATCAGGGGTAACAGCAGGGCCGTACCGATCATCGACGTTCGATTTCCTCGCTCAACAAGGTCAGGAACTCGGCGGCCAGCGCCGATGGCGGGCGGTCGAGCAGGTGGATCGCATGGACATCGAACGTCACCGACGGGCGCAGCGGGCGCATCGACAGGCCCTGGCTGATCGACGCCGCCGCGGTGAAATTATCGACGATCGCGACGCCCACCCCCGCCTGCACCAAAGCGGCGGCGATGTAGAAGGTCCGCGCGACGGCGACCTCGTTCAGCGCCAGCCCCAGGCGTTCGATCTCATCGCCGAACAGCTTGCCGATCGGGCCGCTGCCCTTCATCGAAATAATCGGTTGATCGACCAGTTGCGACAGCTCAATCCGGGGCGGCGCATCGGGCATGGTCTGTTCGCGATACAGTACCACGAGCTCCCCCTCGCCCAGCCAGCTGCGCGACAAAGCGACTCCGCGCGGCGGCTCGCTCGCGATGGCGATGTCGCTTTCGCGCTCGTACAATTTGCGCAGCAGGTCGTCGTGGTGGACGGTCTGCAAATCAAAACTGACGTCGGGGTGGCGCGTCAGAAATCGCGCGACCGCATCGGGCAGGACGCTGAGCGCCAGGCTGGGCAGCGCGGAAATGCGCAGCGTCGTACCCGCACCGACGCGCAGGTTGCGGCCCGCCTCGCGCAGCGCGCGGACGCGTTCCTGAATGTCGGCGACATCGGCGAACAGGGCGTGCGCGTCCTCGGTCGGCAGCAGCCGGCCGTTGGAGCGCTGAAACAGCTCGAACCCCAACAGGCTTTCGGCATGCCGCAGCGTCTTTGACACCGATGGTTGCGACACGTTGAGCGCGCGCGCCGCGGCCGAGACGGAGCCGTTGACATAGACGGCGTGAAAGATCTCGATGTGGCGCAGGTTCATGGGCAGCAGCGTAGCGAAGCCGAGGCTATTCGGCCACCGGCCCGCGGAACCGTGCGGCGTCCAACGCCCCTTCGCCACGCGCGACCAGCGTCGCCACCGTCAGATTGGCGGAGGCGGAGGGGACCGTGCGCGTCATGTCGAGCAGGCGGTCGAACGGCAGCACCAGCCCGATGACGAGGGCGGTCTGCTCCGTGCCCACCCCCACCGCCGACAGCATCGCCGCCAGCATAAACAGCGAGGCGGACGGCACGGGTGCAGTCCCGAACGCGGCCAGCGCGCCGGTCAACAGCATGGTGACGAGCATCGTCGCGTCGGGAACGATGCCCAGCGCCTGCAACGCGAACTGGCCGAGCAGCCCGACGTACATGGCGGTGCCGTCCTTGCCTATCGACGCGCCGAGCGGCAGGACGGTAGAGGCGACCGGGCGCGAGACGCCCAGATTGTCCTGCGCGACCCGCAGCGCGACCGGCAGCGTCGCGGAGGACGATGCCGTCGAAAAGGCGACGACCAGCGCGTCGACGATTCCCTTGAAGAACCGCGTCACCGGCAGGCGCGCGACGAAGCGGATCAGCCCGGCATGCACCACCAGCATCTGGACGAGCGACGCGAGCACCACGGCCAGCGCCAGCCAGCCGACATGGACGAACACCCCTGCGCCATTGACCGCGACCGCCTGTGCGATGAGCGCCAAGACGCCGAACGGGGTCACCTCCATCACCAACCGGACGATCTGTAACAGCACCGCCGACAAGCCTTGTAGCAGTGCCACGACCGGCTTGCCCGCCTCGCCCGCCAGGATGGTCCCCGTGCCCAGCAGCACCGCGACGAATATGATCGCCAGCATGTCGCCGCGGACCAGCGCCTCGACGATATTGAGCGGCACGATCGACAGCAGCTGATCGGCCGGCGTCACTGCGGCACCCAGCACATGCGGCACGACGCCGCCCAGCGACATGGCCGCGCCGGGGCGCAGGATCAGCCCTGCCGCCATGCCGATCGATACCGAAACCAGCGTGGTGGCCGCGAACAGGCCCACGGTGCGCAGGCCGATCGACCCCAGCCGCCGCGGATCACCCAGCGTGGCGATCCCCGCCGCGATTGTGACCAGCACCACCGGCACCACCAGCATCTTGATCAGGCGCACGAACAGATCGCCGATTAGCCGGATCGCGCCCGCCCCCTCAGGCCACAGCAGCCCAAGTGCGACGCCCAGGATCAACCCGCCGACCACCCGCTGCCACAGCGGAATGGCGAACCAGCCCCGGATCAGGCGCAAGCTGGCGTGCCCCAAAAGCCAGGCGCCGGTGCGGACAAGATGCCGTCGTGATCGCACGCGCCGCCGTCGCGATCCCGCGCCAGCCACAGCGGGCCGTCGAGATCGACGAAGTCCGCGCCATTCGCAACCAGCATCGCCGGCGCGATCCCCAGCGACGAACACACCATACAGCCCACCATTACCCCGAACCCCCGCTCCCGCGCCTCACCGGCCAGCGCAAGGGCTTCGGTCAAGCCGCCCGTCTTGTCGAGCTTGACGTTCACATGGCTGTAGCGGCCGGCCAGCCGATCGAGATCGTCGCGGGTGTGCAATGCTTCGTCCGCGCAGATCGGGATGGCGCCGGCCAAGGCCGCCAGCCCCTCGTCGTCAATGGCCGGAACGGGCTGTTCGAGCAGATCGACCCGCTGCGCGCGCAGCAGCGGCAGATAGGCGGCGATGTCCTCGACCCGCCAGCTCTCGTTGGGATCGACGATCAGCCGGGGCGCGGGCGCAGCGGCACGGACCGCCGCGATCTGAGCTGCGGCCTCCTCGCGGTTCACCTTGATCTTCAGCAGCGGCACGTGCGCCACCGTCGTGGCGATGGCAGCCATGGCCTCGGGCGTGTCGATGCCGATGGTGATCGCGGATGGCAGCGCCGCGACGGGCGGCACGCTCGCCAGCGCGGCGACGTCGGTACGGCCGATCCGCGCCTCCAGGTCCCATAAAGCACAGTCGATGGCGTTGCGTGCGGCGCCCGGCGGCATCGCCTGGGCGAGATCCTGCCGTGATCCGCCGCCTTCGATCAGCGCGCGGACACCATCGATGGCGGCGATCGCGCCATCGATCGTTTCGCCATAGCGGGGATAGGGCACGCCCTCTCCCCATCCGCGTACGTCACCCTGCGCGATCGTGACCGTCACCACATCGGCCGCCGTCTTCACGCCGCGGGCGATGCGGAACGGCGCCCTCAGTGGGAAGCGGTCATGGCGAACGATGAGGGTGCGGCGCATGATGTCTCCAGCAGCAGGTCGATGATCGCCTCCGACCCGAAGCGATAGGGGTCGGTGCAGGGCAGCCCCAGCGCATCTTCGGCCTCGCGGCACATCCGGCGGGCGGTCAGTTCGTCGAGCTTCGCCGTGTTGAGCGCCACGCCGACGCCGCGGACGTTCGGGCTGGTCAGCCGCGCAACGCGCAGGTTTGCCTCCAGGCATTCGGCAAGGCCCGGCATCGGGCAATGCGGCAGGCCGCGCATGTGCGGGCGCAACGGATCATGGCATAGGACCAGCGCCGCCGGCTGCGCGCCGTGTAGCAGCCCGGTCGACACGCCGGCGAAGGCCGGGTGGAACAGCGATCCCTGCCCTTCGATCAGGTCCCAGCCATCGTCTTCACGTGCCGGGGCGAGCGCTTCGATAGCGCCCGCGATAAAGTCAGCGACGACGGCGTCGAGCGGCACGCCCTCGCCCGCGATCAGGATGCCGGTCTGGCCGGTCGCGCGGAAGTCGGCGGTGACGCCGCGGGCCCGCAGCGCGTCGCGCAGGCCGAGCGTCGCGTACATCTTGCCGACCGAACAATCCGTGCCGACGGTCAGCAGGCGGTTGCCCGCACGCCGACGACCGTTGCCGACGGGCAGCCCCGGCGGTGCGTCGCGCACGTCGAACAATTCTACCCCCGCCGCCTTCGCCGCCTCGACCAGTTCCGGCACGTCGCGCAACCGCTCGTGCAGGCCGCAGGCGACGTTCAGCCCCGCACGGATCGCAGCGAGCGCGTCGCCGATCATCCAGCCGGGAAAGCGTCCGCCCGGATTGGCGATGCCGAGTACCAGCGTACGCGCGCCCGCGGCACGGGCGGTGTCCGCATTCATCTGAGGCAGACCGAGCGTGAAGGGGCAATCGCTATGCCGCCATTCGCCGACGCAATCCGCCCCACGAAAGGCGGCGAGCCCGCGGGAGGTCTTGAGGCCGATCTCGTCATCGGAATGGCCAAGATAGAGCAGATAGGGAGCGGGAATGGTCATGATGCCAGCATGATAGAGGGGGGATCGCCGATGGTGCCAATCGCGCTCGCGGCGCTGCCTATAACGTTCGGCTATTGGTCGCAGCCCGCGGGGCGCGGGCGGAGCAGCGCCCGTCCGGCCGCGGCGCCGGTCGCCGCGCCATCGGTCAGCGCACGTCGGCCGTTGACGAACAAAGCGACGACGCCGACGCTCGTTTCGCGGGGATGCAGATAGTCGGCCCGCGGCGCATAACCTTTGGGATCCAGCACCACGACGTCCGCATAATAGCCCGGCCGAAGATAGCCGCGTTGCGGGATCCGGTACATGTCCGCGGTCGCGCCGGTGGAGCGGCGGATGAACTGCCGCAACGTGATGACCTTCCGGTCGACGACATAGGTGCGATACAGCCGGGTGAAGGTCGCATATTGGCGCGGGTGCCCGTCCGATCCGTCCGACGACGTCACGACCCAGCTCTGCTTCATGATCAGGTCGACGTCACGGTCGACCATGTTGAAGCTGGCGACGTCGGACCCCGCCGGGCCGTCGCCTGCCGCATTGGGCGTGCGCAGGATGCGGATCGCCGCGTCGATCGGGGAAAGGTGCCACGTCGTCGCCATCTCGGCGAGCGTCTTACCGGTCCACGGCTGGCCCTGCGCAGTGAGCAGCAGCGCCCCCGGCCCGCCCCGGCGGCGCAGATTGTCCGCCATCGCCGACTGCAAACCGTGCCATCGTCGCCGGATCGTCGAAGCGCGCGAGCAGTCGCTGATAGCCACCGTCCATCGCCCAGCCCGGCACCAGCGCGGCATCGACGCTCGATCCCGAGGCGAGCCACGGATATTGGTCGGCCGTCACGACCTGCCCCGCGCGGCGCGCCGCCTCGATCGTGGCGATCAGTGCGGGCGCCTGCCCCTGCACGGGCACGCCCAGCGCCTTCAGATGCGCGAAATGCACCGGCGTGCCGGCGCTCTTCCCGATCGCGATCGCCTCACGCGTCGAGGCGAGTAGCCCGATCGAATAGTTGGATTCGTCGCGCTGGTGCGTGTCGTACATCCCGCCGCGTTTGCCCGATTCGCTGGCGACGGCCGCCACCTCGTCGGTCTTCGCGAAGCTTTGCGGTGGATAGAACAGGCCGGTGGACAGACCATAGGCCCCTTCGCACATCCCCTTGGCGGCGAGGCGCCGTTCCTCCGCCAGTTCGGCCGGAGTGGGTGCGCGGGCGTCCTGCCCCAGCACATGCGTGCGGATCGCGCCGAAGCCGATGAAGGGCACGATATTGGTGCCGATCCCGCTCGCCTCGAGCGCGTGTGCATCCTTGGCGACCTCGTACGTGCCATAGCCGTCGACGCCGATCACGACCGTGGAGACGCCCTGCGTCAGCCACGGCAGGTTGAGCCGCGCCTTAGGATCAGGCGAGCGGATGTAGCTGTCGGGATGGGTGTGGGCATCGATCAAGCCCGGCGCGACGATCATCCCCCGCGCATCGATCACCTCGCCTGCGGCGGTGCCGCGGGGGCGCCCGACATAGACGATGCGGTCAACGGTCAGCTCGACATCGCCGACGAAGGGCGTGCCTTCCGCCCCCGTATAGATCGTGCCGCCATGGATCACGACATCGACGCGCGGGTTGCTCGCCGAGGTGGCGATGCACCAGACGAGAGCGGTCAGGGCGAGGCGCTTCATCGCGGGCTCCTTTCGGGTCGAAGGTGGGTGGTGGCAGCGGCAACCGCGTCGACCGCCGCCCGGCTGAAGGGCATGGGCAGCATCCGCCCCGCGATCCACGGGGCAGCCTGATCGTCGCGATGGACGGACCGTGGATCGTTGGACTGGCCGGGCAGATTAAGCATGACCGATCGATCCCAGTCGCCGACATCGATCACCTGCAGGTAGCTCGCGCCGCCACCGACCCGCCAGTCCGGCCCGTTGCCCAGCCACCGCGCCATCACGGTAAAGCCGTCACCACCGGACCCACCCACCTCGATCGGCGGAAAGGCCGCGGCAATGGCGGGGATACGGGCGAGCGGGTGCGCGATCCGGACGCGGTGGAGCGTATCCCACCGCCACCCCGCGGGGTTGTCGCCGAGCAGCGTCGTCGCTTTAGCCCAGCCATCGGTAAGCGCTGCGTCGATCAGGTCGGGCCGCTTTGCGGCGACACGAATCAGCTCGGGCGGCTCGATCGCGGGGATCAGGGCGCGGGCGCGCTCGGGCACCAGTGCGGCGATCATCTTCGCGTTGAGGTCGCGAAGCACGATCTCGTACAGCGCCGCCGCGCCGCTTGCGCCGTCGATCCGGCCGTCCCAGCGCGCCAGCATGGCCGCAGCGGCGGCAGCCCCGCGGATGGCGTGCTTGGCAGCAGCGACTGGAAACGCCGGGCGGGCAGCGATAGCGTGTCATGCTGGAGCGCGACACTGTCGGCGACGCTGTGGCGCGTCTGCGTCGATAACACCTCGGCAATCCGGTCGTGGCGCGCGGGGCTGCGAACGAAAAGGCCGGGCTGTGGTCTGCGGGCCAGCCATCGGGCAGATTGTCTTGGTTGGCGGAGGCGAACCAGCCGGCCAGTGGATCGATGACGCCGGGCAAGGCACGGAAATCGCACATCCCGGTCCAGTCGTAGCGGCCGTCGCCCCGGCACCGGCAGCAGGCCATGGCCGCGCTTGCGCTGTGGCCAGAAGCCGATCGCCTGCCAGCCATGATGGCCGTGCACGTGGGCATAATGGAAATTGGTCGGCGACGGGTGCAGCTTGAACGCCTCACGCAAGCCGTCCCAATCCTGCGCAAGGGTTGATCGCCACCATGGCGAAGGCGCCCGATCCGCCAGGCTGCATGTCGACCGAAGCCAGCACGGTGGCGCGCGAGCGGGCCGGGATCGTGAGCGATGACGGGCCCCTGCACGGCATAGCGCAGCCCGCACGGTGCGGGGCGCGGCGTCCTTGACGGGGATCGCGACATCGACCGTCGTAAACCGCTTCCACCCGCCGTCGTGGCGGTAGCGTTCGGGGTCGGCCGGATCGAGTTCCAGGACGAACAGATCCTCCTGATCGATATGGAAGTTGGTGCGGCCGAAGGCGAAGCGATCGGTATGGCCCTGCATGATGCCCGCGAGGCCCGGCGCGCCGCCGCCGATCACGTCCAGCCCCGGCGCGCTCAGATGCGCGACATGGCGCGGGCCGAACCCGCCATGCCGAGGTGCGGATCGTTCGCCAGGATCGGGCGCCCGGTCGCGGTCCGACTGCCCGCGACCGTCCAGGCATTGGAGCCGGCATTGGCGGCGTTCATCAACTCGTCCGGGTCCTGCGTGTGCGTTTCGCGGCCGAACGGCAGCGGCCCAGGCGCAGCACGCCCAGATCGGCCTCGCTCAACCTGA
>JARJFA010000053.1:0-75418 GCA_030345395.1 Prunus mongolica | reverse complement strand
TGCTTGGGGTCGCGCTTGATGAGGTCGGCGATCATCGGCAGCGACGCGCGGCAATAGCCGCAATTATAGTCGAAATATTCGACCAGCGTCACGTCGCCCCTTGGATTGCCCGCCCAGGCGCTGCCGAACGGGGTTCGATGTCGCGGCGGTTGGCGGCGACGGCTTGGCCCGATTGCTGGTCCTGCAGCTTCTGCATCGCCTGCGGGATGATCTCGGGATGGTTCAGGACATAATCGTGGACCACGCGCTCGATCCGCGCCTGGTCGGGGCCGCCCGGCGAGGCGAAGCGATCGTAGCTCCAGACCGGCGCCGGCGCCGATCACGGCACCGAGAGCCGCGATCAGCGGGAAAGTGTATCGGGTCAACTCTTCTTATATTTCTTGGGGTTGTCGTCCATGTCGTTCTGCGCGGGCCATGGCGATGTCCTGCGCGCGAATCCAGTCGGGCGTATTTTTCGGGATATTGGCGAGCGCATAGCGCGCGCTTTGCGCGGCGGTGCGCATGTCGCCGTCCATGCTCGCGCGCTCCGCGGTGGCGAGCGCGGCGCGCGCGGTGTCGCCGGTCAGTTCATAGGCGGTGCCGAGCTGATACCAGGCGAAGGGGTTCTGATCGTCGCGGCCCGTGGCGACGCGCAGCACGCGGATCGCTTCGGGATAATGCGTCTTGTCCTCGGTCGCGATCAGCGCGTGGCCCGAAGGTGGTGGCGATCAGCGGGTTGTTGCGCGAGCCTTCGGTCGCGGCGCGCAGGGGCGCGATGGCGTCGGCGGGCTTGCCGCTTCGAGCAGGATCTGGCCCGCGGATTTCCTGGAAATAGGGATCGTCGGGCTTGGCCTTGATCAGCGCCAGCGATTCGGCGTCGGGCTTTTGTCGGGGATAGCCGGCCTTATGATAGGCATAGGCGCGGGCGTAGAAATGCGCATAGATGCTGGTGTCGGTGTCGGGGAAGTCGCGCAGCGTCCGGCTCGGGCGGCATGACATAGCCTTCGAGCTTCGCCTTCACGCGGCGGAAGCGTTCCCTCGAGCGCCGGATCGGACGGCGTGTTCCACGACGGCGCGGCAGTGAGCACGGCGGTCAGGTTGGCGATTGCGCTCGCCCGACAGCGGGTGGGTCTGCATGAACGGATCGATATTTCTCGACGCCCGTAGCGATATTCCTGCTGCTGCAACGTCTGAGAAGGTGAGCATCCCCTTCCCCGTGATCCCGGCGGTGGTGAGGAAGCGCGCACCGGCGGGCGTCGGCGGAGGATTCCTGCGTCCGGCTGAACGCAAGATACATGGCCCATGCCAGCCTGCTGGCCGAGCGCCATCAGCCCCGCCCCCGCCTCGCCCGCACCGGCCGCGACGGCGGCGAGGCCGAGGACCATCGACAGAAGCGTGATGTGCATCGCGGGCTTGATGCCGGCATCGGCGAGGACGACGTGCCCGTCGCGATATGCCCCAGTTCGTGCGCGATGACGCCCTGCACCTGGTTGGCGCTGGTCGCCGCCTGGAGCAGGCCCGAATGACGTAGACGGTCTGGCCGCCCGCGACGAAGGCGTTGATCGAATCGTCGTTGATCAGGACGACCTTGACGTCGCGCAGGCGACAGGCCCGCCGCCTTGACCAGCGGCGTGGACATGTCGGCGAACATCGCCTCCGTCTCGGCATCGCGCAGGATCGACTGGCATAGGCCGGCTGGGCGGCCAGCAGCACGCTGGCGGCGGCGGCGATGACGAGGCGCTTCAGGGCAGGCACGCGAGCGATCATAGGCGGGCCGGGCGCGGGGTCACGGGCAAACGACGGACGCTGGCGGGCATGCGACGGGTGGTTAGCGGGGGGCGGGGTGAACGGGGGGTGAGCGGGGTTTTGGTTCGCGCCGAAGCCCGCGACGCCGCTAAGAAGAAGAGGGGTGCGCGCAGAGGCGCGGAGGACGCGGCAGGGGGTTACGCCTGCCGGTTCCGGTCACCCTTCATCTCAAGCCAACATTCGGAGAGGGCGCGCTATCGCGCGCCTGCATCGTCTCTGCGTCCTCCGCGCGCTGCGCGCGGGAGCCGTCCCCATGGGCGCCGTTCGCCCTGAGCCTGTCGAAGGGCGGCTGTCCACATGTATGGGCGGTGCTCGGGGCGATCCGCCCTTCGACAGGCTCAGGGCGAACGGAGGAGGGAGAAGGGTCCCTCCCCCTGCCCCTTTATGCCGTGCGGTGTTCGCCCTTGGACCCCAGCGGGACGGGTGCCGGTGGAGGCGCGCATGACGACGCTTTCGGTGGTCATCTTGCCCTTGCGGCGCTTGACGCCTTCGAGCAGCGAACCGTCGGTGACGCCGGTCGCGGCGAAGATGCAGTCGCCCTTGGCCAGTTCCTCGAGGTCGTACTGCTTGTCGAGGTCGGCGATGCCCCATTTGCGGGCGCGGGCCCGTTCGTCGTCGTTGCGGAACAGCAGCCGGCCCTTGAACTGGCCCCCGACGCAGCGCAGCGCGGCGCAGGCGAGGACGCCTTCCGGCGCGCCGCCCGAGCCCATGTAGACGTCGATCGTCGTGTCGGGGATCGGCGGTGGCGATGACGCCCGCGACGTCGCCGTCGCCGATCAGCATCACGCCGACGCCCAAGGACCGCAGCTCGGCGATCAGCGCTTCGTGGCGCGGGCGGTCGAGGACGCCAGGCGATGATCTCATTGGGAGCCACGCCCTTGGCCGCGGCGATCGCCTTGATATTCTCGGTAGGGCTCTTGTCGAGGTCGATGACGCCGGCGGGGAGGCCCGGGCCGACCGCGATCTTGTCCATATAGACGTCGGGCGCGTTGAGCAGGCCGCCCGCTTCGGCGATGGCGAGCACCGCGAGGCTGTTCGGACCGGCCTTGGCGCAGATCGTCGTGCCTTCCAGCGGATCGAGCGCGATGTCGATCGCCGGGCCGTTGCCGCTGCCGACCTTTTCCCGATGAACAGCATCGGCGCCTCGTCGCGCTCGCCCTCGCCGATCACGACGGTGCCGTCGATGTCGAGTTCGTTGAGCGCGGCGCGCATCGCCTCGACCGCCGCGGGTCCCGCCGCCTTTTCATCGCCGCGCCCGGTCAGCGTCGAGGCGGCGATCGCCGACCGCTTCGGTGACACGCACCCATTTCGAGGACGAGAACCCGGTCGAGGAGCGTGCTGGCGTCGGACATGGGAGCCTTCCGTTTAACGTGTATAACGGGCCTGATAGACGCTGGCGAGGCGGGGTACAACGCTGATTCGACCGGGGGTGGCGGTGCGCCCCCATTCGTCATCCCCGCGAAGGCGGGGATCCATAACCTCTGACGTCAGCGATAGAATCGAGACGATAGCGCGTCTGGATTCCCGCCTTCGCGGGAATGACGGAGTGGGTTGGGTGGAAACTCAGGTCGCGCAGCAGGGTCGTTGATGCTGGTCTTCGACCGCGTCTGGGCGTCGACGCGCTTGACGATGACGGCGCTGTAGAGGGACGGTTTCCCGTCACCGCCGCCCCATCGAGCCCGGCACGACGACGGCATAGGGCGGCACTTCGCCCTTGAAAGACTTCGCCCGTCTCGCGGTCGACGATCTTGGTCGAGGCGCCGAGATAGACGCCCATCGACAGCACCGCACCTTCGCCGACGCGGACGCCCTCGGCGACCTCGGCGCGGGCGCCGATGAAGGGCGCCGTCGCCGATGATGACGGGATCGGCCTGGAGCGGTTCGAGCACGCCGCCGATGCCGGCGCCGCCCGACAAATGGACGTTCTTGCCGATCTGCGCGCAGCTGCCGACGGTCGCCCAGGTGTCGACCATCGTGCCTTCGCCGACATAGGCGCCGATGTTGACGAAGCTGGGCATCAGGATCGCGCCGGCGGCGACATAGGCGCCACGGCGCACGACGCTGCCAGGGACGGCGCGGAAGCCGGCGGCGCGGAATTCCGCTTCGCTCCAGCCCGAGAACTTCGAGGGCACCTTGTCGAACCAGTGACCGGCCCGGGGCCGTTATCGATCAGGCTGTTGGTCGTTGAGGCGGAACGAGAGCAGCACCGCCTTCTTGAGCCACTGGTTGACGCGCCAGCCGCCATTGCCGTCCGGTTTCGGCGACGCGCGCCGTGCCGGGCGTCGAGCAGTGCGAGCGCGCTGTCGACCGCATTGCGGACCTCGCCCATCGTGCCGAAGCCCAGATCGGCGCGGGCCTCCCACGCGGAATCGATGATGGGCTGAAGATCCTGGCTCATGATGCCTCCATGACGTGTTGCAGCCACGGCCGCGAGGTCGTGGACGGGTGAAATCGATATGGTCGCGTGCCGCTTCCGGCCCCTGTTCGGAGCCGTTGTCGATCCAGACCGTGGTCATGCCCGATCGCCTCTTGGCGGGCGTGAGGTTTGCGCGCCATGTCCTTCGAAGAAGATCGCGCGGGTGGGGTCGATGCCGAGGCGGCGCAGAGGGCCGGCATAGGCCGAGGCGTGGGGCTTGGGCACCAGGTCCCATCGCGTGGATATCCTGCACCGCCTCGAACGCGTCGCCCAGGCCCAGACGGTCGAGGACGCGCAGCGCATAGGGCTTGTCGCCGTTGGTGAAGACGAGCTTGCGGCCGGGCAGTTGGGCGATCGCCGCGGCGAGCGGGGCGTCGGCCTCCAGCACGTCCATCTCGATCGCATGGACATCGGCGAGGAAGTCGTGCGGATCGACGTGGTGTTCCACCATCAGCCCGGTCAGCGTCGTGCCGTGGCGGTGGAAATAGTCCTTCTGCAGCCGGCGCGCCTCGTCCCACGGCAGCTCGAGCAGCCGCGCGACATAATCGGTCATCCGCTGGTCGATCTGCGCGAACAGGTTCGCGCGCGCCGGATAGAGCGTGTTGTCCAGATCGAAGATCCAGGTGTCGATATGGGCGAGCGCAGGCAGCATCGCCGCGCGTCTAGGCGGGGCGGCGGCCCTGCACAAGCAAGGGCGGCGTGCTTAGGCTTGGGGCGGGACAAGCCACTCTATGATTGCGAGCGATCACTCGCATAACCATATTCGTGGCATGACACGCTTTTCCCTGCTCGATCTGGTGCCCGTCGTCGAAGGCGGCACCGTCTCGCAATCGCTCAGCCGTGCCGCCGACCTGGCGCGCCACGCCGAGACGCTGGGCTTCCAGCGCTATTGGGTGGCGGAGCATCATGGCATGCGCGGTATCGCCAGCGCGGCGACCGCCGTGGTGATCGGCCATGTCGCCGCGGCGACGAAGACGATCCGCGTCGGTGCGGGCGGGATCATGCTGCCCAATCATGCGCCGCTGATCATCGCCGAACAGTTCGGGACGCTCGACGCGCTGTTCCCCGGGCGGATCGACTTGGGCCTGGGCCGCGCGCCGGGATCGGACCAGCGCGTCGCGCAGGCGATGCGGCGGACGCTGGACAGCGATCCCAATGCCTTCCCGCGCGACGTGATGGAATTGCAGAGCTATTTCGCCGATGACGGGCGCACCGGCATCGCCGCGACGCCGGGCGCGGGCGCGAACGTGCCGCTGTGGATTTTGGGGTCGAGCACCTTCGGGGCGCAGCTCGCCGCGGCGCTGGGGCTGCCCTATGCCTTCGCCTCGCACTTCGCGCCCGACGCGCTGGATGCGGCGCTGGCGATCTATCGGCGCGATTTCCGCCCGTCGGCGCAGCTCGATCGGCCGTATGCGATGGCGGGGTTCAACGTCTTCGCCGCCGACACCGACGAAGAGGCCGAGCTGCTGGCGAGTTCGCAGCAGCAGTCGTTCGTCGCGCTGCGCACCGGCAATCCGCGCCAGCTGCCGCCGCCGGTCGCGGGCTATCGTGCCTCGCTGGGGCCGCAGGGGTCGGGGATCCTCGACCATGTGCTGCAATGTTCGGCGGTGGGATCGCCCGAGACGGTGGCGCGCCAGACCGCGGCGTTCCTCGAGCGGACGGGCGTCGACGAGGTGATGGTCGCCAGCGCGATCTACGACCACGAGGCGCGCAAGCGGAGCCTCGCGATCACCGCCGAGGTGTTGAGCGGGCTGGCGGTGCCTGCCTGACGCGCGCGTGATGCGCGGCGCGGGCGAGCAGCGCGTCGAGGTCTTCGCGCGCGATGTCGAACGTCTCGTGCATGTCGGCGAGCGCCGCGTCGATGTCGCCATCGGTGAAGGGGGAGGCCGGCACCGGCGCGACGCGGTGGGGATAGGCGTGGCCGGACACGCGATGGAAGGCGAGGCCGGCGAACACGAGTAGCGCCGAATCGAGCGCGACCGGCGAGAGCGGAAACCACAGGCTGGCCGGCGTGTGCACGGCGGTCAGCAGCACGACGCTCAGGGCCACCGCGCCGCCGGGCGGATGCAGGCAGCGCGCCAGCGACATGACGACGATCGCGCCGCCGACCGCGATTGCGGCGGCGAGCGCCGTGTGCGGCACGAGCGCGACCACCAGCAGCGCCCACAGGCCGGATACGGTGTTGCCGCCGATCACCGACCAGGGCTGCGCGAGCGGGCTCGCGGGCACGGCGAACACGAGCACCGCGCTCGCGCCGATCGGGGCGACGAGCAGGGGCGAGGTGCCCGCATGCGTGGCGAGCGCGGCGATCAGGCCGGTGAACAGGATGCCGCAGGCGGCGCCAAGGCCGGCGCGGAGGCGGTCGCCGAACTGGGCGCCGGCGAGGATCGGGCGGAAGGCGGGCATTGGGCGCGCGTTAGCGGTGGAGGTGTGGGGGCGGCAATCCTTTCGCCCTTCCCTTCCGTCACCCCGGACTAGTTCCGGGAGCCCGCCGGGCGGCTGGGGGAGGCAAGAGGCTCGAGCGCCCCCCTCGCCGCAGAGTAGACCCCGGAACGAGTCCGGGGTGACGGGGGGATTGGGGCGGCCGTGCCGCGCTTCAGTTGGCGGCGGGCAGTCGCAGGCGGACGAGCAGGCCCCCGAGGTCCTCGCGTTCTTCCAGCGCGACGGTGCCGCCATAGATTTCGGCGACGTCGCGGACGATCGCCAAGCCCAGCCCGGTGCCGGCAACCCTTCCCCCCTTCCGTCCGTCACCCCGGACTTGTTCCGGGGTCCACCGAGCCGCTGGGGGAGGCAAGAGGCTCGAGCGCCCCCCTTGCCGCGGAGTGGACCCCGGAACGAGTCCGGGGTGACGGATCAAGCGGGGCGGCCGTGCCGTGACTTAGTTGGCGGCGGGCAACCTCAGCCGGACGAGGAGGCCGCCGAGGTCCTCGCTTTCCTCCAGCGCGACGGTGCCGCCGTAGATTTCGGCGACGTCGCGGACGATCGCCAGGCCCAGCCCGGTGCCGGGCTTGCCCGTATCCAGGCGGACGCCGCGGTCGAAGATGCGGATGCGGTCCTCTTCGGGGATGCCGACGCCGTCGTCCTCGATCATCAGTTCGACGAAGCCCGCCTGCCCCGTCACCGTCACAAAGACGCTGCCGCCGCCGTACTTCGCCGCGTTCTCGACGAGGTTGCCGAGCATTTCGTCGAGGTCCTGCCGTTCGACATGGACCTGCAGATCCTTGGGCCCGGTGATGTCGATGCGGACGTGGCGGTACAGCCGCGCCACCGCGCGCTCGACCGATTCGAGGCTGGGCCAGACGTCCGCACGGCTGTGCGCGGAGCCGCGACGGCCGACCGCGCGGGCGCGGGCGAGATGGTGGTCGACCTGGCGCCGCATCGTGCGCGCTTCGCGGATCACGGTGTCGGCGAGGTCTTCCGATTGGGCGGTCGCGGCGTTCATGATGACCGTCAGCGGCGTTTTCAGCGCATGGGCGAGGTTGCCGGCGTGGCGGCGCGCTTCCTCGGCCTGGCGTTCGTTATGTTCGATGAGCGCGTTCAGCTCCTCGACCATCGGCGCGACCTCGTCGGGCATGGCGGTATCGATGCGGTTCGACTGGCCGGCGCGCATCCGCGCGATCTCTTCGCGCACCCGGCGCAGCGGCCACAGTCCGTAGGATGTCTGCAGCCACGCCAGCACGACGAGGCCGAGGCCGAGCAGCGCGAAGCTGCGCACCAACGTCCGCCGCAGCACGGTGATCTGCGCATCGAGCGTGCCGCGACCCTGCGCCACCTGGAAACGCCAATGGACCTTCGACCCCGGCAGCTGCGCGTCGCGTTCGACGATCCGCAGCTTTTCGTCGGGAAACTGGCGGCTGTCGTAGATATGGATGTTGCGGTCTTCGTGGCGACCGCCGAATTGCAGGCGCCGGTCCCACAGCGAGCGCGAGCGGAAGAAGGCGTCGCCGCCGACCTGCGCACCGGGTGCCGACACCTGCCAATAGAGACCCGAATAGGGTTCGACGAAGCGCGGATCGGTGGCGGCGTCACGGCTGAACAGCACCTCGCCATCGGGCCCGATCTCCGACGAGGCGAGCAGCGAGCGCAGCACATATTGCAGCTGGTCGTCGAAGTTGCGCGTGACGGCGGAGACCAGCACACGATCGAGCGCGAAGCCGCCGCCGACGAGCAGCAGACCGATCCACGCCGCCGCGATCAGGATCATGCGGCGCGACAGCGATCCGGTGGTCTTCGCGCGCTTGCTGGGCGGCGATTCGGCGAGCGGGGGGGTGTCCATAGACGTCTTCACGAAACCGTTCGCCCTGAGCCTGTCGAAGGGCAGTGAGACTCACCGTGCTTCGACAGGCTCAGCACGAACGGGGTGTAAGCGGCGCCGATCAGGCGTCGGGGTCTTCGAGGCTGTAGCCGAGGCCGCGGATCGTGGTGATGACGTCCTGGCCCAGCTTCTTGCGGATGCGCGTCACGAACACTTCGATCGTGTTCGAATCGCGGTCGAAATCCTGATCGTAGATATGTTCGATCAGCTCGGTGCGGCTGACCACCTTGCCCTTGTGATGGAGCAGGTAGCTGAGCAGCTTATACTCCTGCGCGGTCAGCTTCACCGGCTCACCGGCCTTGGTCACCTTGCCCGAACGCGTGTCGAGGCGGACGTCGCCGGCGGTCAGTTCGCTCGAGGCATTGCCGCTCGCGCGGCGGATCAGCGCGCGAAGCCTCGCGATCAATTCCTCGGTCTGGAACGGCTTGGCGACGTAATCGTCGGCGCCGGCATCGAGCCCCGCCACCTTGTCCGACCAGCTGTCGCGCGCGGTGAGGACGAGGACGGGCATCGTCTTGCCTTCCTTGCGCCAGCGGTCGAGCACGGTCAGGCCGTCGATCTCGGGCAGGCCTAGGTCGAGGACGATCGCGTCGTAATTCTCGGTGGAGCCGAGGAAATGCCCCTCTTCGCCATCGGTGGCGAGATCGATGGCATAGCCCGCGCCTTCGAGCGTGTTCTTGAGCTGTGTCCCGAGATTCGGCTCGTCCTCGACGATCAGAACGCGCATGTCAGTCCCTCTTTATCTTCCGGTCCGGCCGATGATCTGGCCCGAGCGGCCATCGACATCGACCCATACCACGACGCCATCGCGCATGAACTTGAGCGTGTAAACCGAGCTGCCGAAATCGAGGTCGAAGCCCAGATATTCATAGCCCTTCATCGTCGGGATCACCCGCGCCTCGATCGCGCGCGGCGACAGCATCTCGCCCTTGCGGCGGGCGTCATAGGCGCGTTCCTGGTCGCTGCGACGCTGGTCGGGCGCCTGCGCGAACGCGGGCACCGGCGCGGCCAGGGCAAGGAGCAACACGGGCAGAACCATCTTCATGACGCCTTGCATAAGCGGGAGGCATTGAACACCCTGTGAATGACACGGTTGCATACCATTCAGGCACAGCCGCTCGCCACGCTTGCCGGGACACGCGCCGCCGCCTACCTGCGGGCGCATCATGGCTGCCCCCATTCTCGCTTACGAAGACCTTGGCGTTATCCAGGGCCACGGCTGGCTGTTCCGCCACCTCGACATCCATATCGGCGCACGCGACCGGCTGGCGCTGATCGGGCGCAACGGCGCGGGCAAGACGACGCTGCTGAAGCTGATCGCGGGCGCGATCGACGCCGATGAGGGGCGGCGCGTGATCGTACCGGGCACGCGCGTGGTCCTGCTGGAGCAGGAGCCGAGCCTGGCGGGCTGCGCGACCCTCGCCGATTATGTGCTGCGCGGCGACGATGCGCCCCTACGCCACGAAGCGGAGGCGATCGCCGACCAATTGGGCATCGACCTTGGCCGAGAGGCGGCGTCCGCGTCGGGCGGCGAGCGGCGGCGAGCGGCGATCGTCCGCGCGCTGGCGCAGGACCCCGAAGTGCTGCTGCTCGACGAGCCGACCAACCACCTCGACATCGCCGCGATCGACTGGCTTGAGGACTGGCTGGGCCGGTTCAAGGGCGCGTTCGTCGTCATCAGCCACGACCGCACCTTCCTGACGCGCCTCACTAAACAGACGCTGTGGATGGACCGCGGGTCGATCCGCCGCGCGGAGATCGGCTTCGGCGGGTTCGAGGCGTGGACCGAGCAGGTCTATGCCGAGGAAGAGCGCAATGCGCAGCGGCTCGATGCCAAGCTGAAAATCGAGGAGCATTGGCTGCAACGCGGCGTCACCGGCCGGCGGCGGCGCAACCAGGGGCGGCTTGCCAAGCTGAAGGAGATGCGCGCCGAACGCGCGGCGATGATCGGGCCACAGGGGGCGGCGAACCTCGCGACCGCGGCGGACGACAGCAAGACCAAGGTCGTGATCGACGTGAAGCATGCGTCGAAGAGCTTCGGCGCCGGAGACCAACAACGTGCGATCATCAAGGACCTCACCCTGCGCGTTACGCGCGGCGACCGGATCGGTATCGTCGGGCGCAACGGGGCAGGCAAGACGACGCTGCTGAAGCTGCTGACCGGCGAGATGGCGCCCGACGACGGCGAGGTGAAGCTCGCCAAGACGCTGGACGGCATCGTCATCGACCAGCAGCGCAGCCTGATGGCGCCGACCAAGACGGTGCGCGAGGTGCTGGCCGACGGCGGCGACTGGATCGACGTGCTGGGCGTGCGCAAGCACATCCACGGCTATCTGAAGGAGTTCCTGTTCGATCCGTCGCTGGCCGAGGCGAAGGTGGGAACGCTGTCGGGCGGCGAGCGGTCGCGCCTGCTGCTGGCGCGCGAGTTTGCGCGCGAATCGAACCTGCTGGTGCTCGACGAGCCGACCAACGACCTCGACCTCGAAACGCTCGACTTGTTGCAGGAGGTGATCGCCGATTATGCGGGGACGGTGCTGATCGTCAGCCACGACCGCGACTTCCTGGATCGCACGGTGACGGTGACGCTGGGGCTCGACGGATCGGGGACGGTCGACGTGGTCGCGGGCGGATATGAGGATTGGGAGCGGCAGCGGAAGACGCCGGTGGCAGCCGCGAAGAGGGCCGCCCCCAAGCCGGTTACGGCCGCACCGGTGCAGGCGAAGACCAAGCTCAGCTACAAGGACCAGCGCGATTACGACCAGCTGCCCAGCCGGATCGAGGCGCTGGATGCGGCGATCGCACGCGACGAGGCGGCGATGGCGGACCCGGCCTTGTATACGCGCGATCCCAAGCGCTTCGCGGCGTTGAGCGCGGCGATCGAGGCGGCGCGGGCCGAGAAGGACGCGGCCGAGATGCGCTGGCTGGAACTGGCGGAGCAGGTCGAGGGGATGGGGTGAGCGCTACCCGCGTTCGCATCCGTCATTCCCGCGGAGGCGGGAATCCAGAGACGCTACCCTTTCGCCTCTTTCACTGACGGTAACGCGTCTGGATTCCCGCCTGCGCGGGAATGACGGGGTTTGGGAATGGGTTCGCCTCCCCCTTCGTTATCCCGGCGGAGGCCGGGATCCATGGTTGCGGGCGGCTTGTGGGTCGCGTGCCCTCGCCTGCTTCACCGTGTCCATGGATCCCGGCGTTCGCCGGGATGACGAAGGAGGGGCGTCTTCCTTCGAGCTAGGGCAGGCTGCGCCCCAGGCGGCCGGCGACCTCGGTGACATATTGCCATGCCACGCGACCCGAGCGGCTGCCGCGGCGGGTGGCCCAGTTGATCGCCTCGGCCGCGTCGAAGGGCAGGTCGTAGCGGGCAGCGTAGCCGGCGACGATCGCGCAATAGCCGTCCTGGTCGAGCGAGTGGAAGCCGAGGCTGAGGCCGAAGCGGTCGGCGAGCGCGAGCTGGTCGTCGATGCTGTCGCGCGGGTTTATCGCGCTGCTCTGTTCCTCGATGTCGCGCGGCATCAGGTGGCGGCGGTTGGCGGTGACGAGCAGGCGGACGTTGGCCGGGCGTGCCTCCGCGCCGCCTTCGAGCAGCGAGCGCAGGATGCGGCCCTCCGCGGGTGCTTCGACGCCGAGGTCGTCGAGGAACAGCGCGAAGGCGCGGGGGACGCTGGCGAGGCGGGCGAAGAGCTGCGGCAGCGTGTCGAGCGCCGCGACCTCGACCAGCGCGATGGCGCCGCCCTCGGCCTGCACCGCGCCGACCGCGGCCTTGACCAAGGCGGACTTGCCCGTGCCGCGCGCGCCCCACAGCAGCACGTCCTGCGCCGCGGCGCCGGCCGCGAGGCGGCGTAAATTCTCGATCAGCGCGGTCTTCTGCTTGTCGATGCCGACCAGCAATTCGGGCGGCAGCGGCGCGAAGGCGCGCGCGGCGACCAGCACGTCACCCCGCCAGACATAAGCGGGGTGCGCGGCGGGGTCGGCGCCCGGCGGCGGCGGGGGCGACAGGCGGTCGAGGGCCGCGGCGATACGCAGCAGCGGGTCGGTGGCGGGATCGGCCATGGCGTGCGTCATGGCGTGGCCGTCCGCCGCGCGCAAGCGATCAGCGGGCGAGCGATCAGCGGGCGAGCGCTCGGGCATGCGCGGCGATGCGCGGGTCGCCCGGGGCGAGCGCCAACGCCTTGGTCGCGAGCTGGCGCGCGCCGGCAAGGTCGCCGTCCGCGGCAAGGGCGAGCGCATAGGCGTCGCACACGCCGGGGTTCATCGGCGACAGCGCATAGGCCGCGCGGGCGTAGCGGCGGGCGATGGCGCCGTCGTCGGTGGCGGCATAGCCGCGCGCGAGATCGGCGAGCAGCGCGGCGTCGCGGTTGCCGGCGATGCGGCGCACCGCCTCCAGCGTCTCGATACCGGCATCGGCTTCGCCATTTTCGATCTGAAGGCGGCCGCGCAGGCCTTGCGCGGTCAGGTTCTGCGGATTTTGTTCGAGGAACAGCGACAGCGCCGCCGCCGCCTGTTCGGGGCGGCCCGCGCGACCCCAGGCGTCGACCAGCCGCAGCATCGTCGCCTCGTCGAACGACAGGCTGGCGGCGCGGGCGTAGACGGGCGCGGCCTCGGCATAGCGACCCGCGGCGGCGAGCGTGTCGCCGAGCGCGAGCTGGGCGGGCGGCGCGCCGGGGCTTTGCGCGACCAGCACGCGCGCCTGGGCGATGGCGCCCGCGGTGTCGCCGGCGGACAGCTGGCCGCGGATCACCTCGATCAGCGCATGCGGGTCGCCGGGATCGCCTGCCGCCGCGGCACGCAGCGTGCCGACGGTGTCGTCGCTGGCGAAGCCCCCGGCGCTGTCGGTGGCGCCGCGGGCCGCGCGGTCGAGCAATTGCCCGGCGGTCAGGCGGTCGCCACGCGCTTCATAGGCGCGGGCGGCGAGCGTCAGCGTATAGGCGTCGGCGTCGCGGCGCTGGATCGCGGGGCCCAGCCAGTCGAGCGCGCCAGCGGGATCGCCCGCGCGCAGCATCGCGTCGCCGAGCAGGCGGCGGACGACCAGATTGGCAGGCTGTGCCTCGGCGAGCCGGCGCCAGGTGCCGGTCGCGCCCTCGTACCGGCCGGCCTGGAGATCGGCTCCGCCGTCGAGCAGCATCGCCCCCGGCGTGGCGGCGAGCGCGCCGCCGGCATGGTAGAGCATCGCGCGGGCGAGGCCCGGTTTGCCCGCGCGCGCGGCAAGCACGGCTTGCAGATACAGCGCCTGCGGATGGCCCGGCCGGGCGGCGAGCGCCGCGCGCGCGGCGTCGAGCAGGTCGGCGTTGCGCCCCAGCTCGCCCAGCGTCGCGGCATAGCCGATCAGCGCAGGCGTATAATAAGCATCGCGCTGCAACGCCGCCTCGAACCAGGGCAATGCGGCGGTGAGGCCGTAGCGGGTGCGCACCACCTCCGCCTGCAAGGTCAGCGGGCCGGGATCGCCGGGGGCGAGCCGCACCGCGCGCGCCGCCGCCTGCGTGGCGCCGGTGAGTTCGCCGGCATCGAGGCGGATGCGGCCGAAGTCCATCATCGCCAGCGCGTCGTCGGGGGTGCGCGGCGATCCAGTCGGTCAGCAGGCGCGCGCCCTGCCCCGCGTCACCGCCGAGCGCGGTGGCGCGCGCCCGCGCGCGGACCGCGTCGCCATCGTTCGCCGCGGCCTGGTCTGCGCGGTCGAGCGCGCCCTGCGGATCGCCCTGCAACAGCCGCGCCTGCGCCTGCAGGCCGGCGAGCGCCGCCGCCGGTTCGCCGAGCTTGCCGGCCCGCGCCAATGTGCCCTCCGCCGCGGCGCCCTCGCCCAGCCGCAGATAGCTGCGCGCGAGCAGCAGCATCGCGGGGCGTGATGCGGGGTCGCCGGCCAGCGCGGCGAGCGCGTGATTGCGTGCGGCGCTGAAATTACCCAGCCCGAAGGCGGTGCGTGCATCGGCGAGCGCCTGGGCCGGTGCGGGGCGGGCATGCGGACGCAGCGCGAGTGCGGCGGCGGCGATCAGCACGAGGAGGAGGACCCCGAGCGCAACTGCGCGGGCGCGGGTGAACGCCGGCAGCCTGAGCCGCATCCCGCGCCGCCGCCGGCGACGGCGCAGCATCGGATAGCGCGGATCAGCCATGCAGGTCGTAGCTCTTCAGGAGGTCGTACAGCGTCGGGCGACTGATGCCGAGCAACCGCGACGCGCCGGAGATGTTGCCGCCCGCCTGCGCCAGCGCCTGGCGGATCGCCTGCCGGTCGGCTGCCTCGCGCGCGGTGCGCAGGTTGAGCGGCAGGCCGTCGTCGGACGCGGCGACGAGATCGAGGTCGGCGGCAGTGACGAGCTTGCCGTCCGCCATGATGACCGCGCGCTTGATGCGGTTTTCGAGCTCGCGGACGTTGCCGGGCCAGCCCCATGCCTCGATTGCGGCAAGCGCATCGGGGGCGAGGCCGGTGACTGGCAGCTTCATCGCGGCGGCATGGCGGTGGACGAGCGCGCGGGCGAGCAGCGCGGCATCGCCCGGCCGTTCGGCGAGCGCGGGGATGCGCACGACGATCTCGGCGAGGCGGTAATAGAGGTCGTCGCGGAAGCTGCCCTCGGCGACCATCGCATCGACGTCGCGGTGCGTTGCGCAGACGATTCGCGTGTCGACGGGGATCGGTTTGCGTCCGCCGATGCGTTCGATAACGCGTTCCTGCAGGAATCGCAGCAACTTGACCTGGAGCGGCAGCGGCACGTCGCCGATTTCGTCGAGGAACAGGGTGCCGCCCGCGGCCTGTTCGATCTTGCCGGGCGTCGTCTTCACCGCGCCGGTGAACGCGCCCTTCTCGTGGCCGAACAATTCGCTTTCGAGCAGGGCTTCGGGGATGGCGGCGCAGTTGATCGCGACGAAGGCACCGCCGCGCCGCGGCGAGGCCTGATGCAGCCCGCGCGCCAGCAATTCCTTGCCGGTGCCGCTGGCGCCGAGCAGCATGACCGAGACGTCGGCCGGCGCGATGCGCTCGACGGTGCGTACCACCTTCGCCATCGTATCCGAGGCGTAGATCAGGCCGCCGAACCCTGCGTGACCACTATCCCGCGCGGCGAGGCGACGGTTTTCCGCCTCGAGCCCGTGGACGTGAAAGGCGCGCGCGACGATCAGGCCCAGCGCGTCGATGTCGATCGGCTTGGCGTAAAAATCCCAGGCCCCCAGCGCGATCGCGTCCAGCGCGCTCGCGCGCGCGCCATGGCCGGAGGCGACGATAATCTTGGTGTCGGGCTTCAGCGCCAGCATCTCCGCCAGCGTCGCAAAGCCTTCGCTGGTGCCGTCGGGGTCAGGCGGCAGGCCGAGGTCGAGCGTGACGACGGCGGGTTCGTGCAGGCGCAGCGCGTCGATCGCCTCGGCCCGGGTGGCGGCGGTGACGATCTCATAGCCTTCATACGCCCAGCGCAGCTGGCGTTGCAGCGCGAGGTCGTCCTCGACGACGAGCAGGACGGGCCGCACCTCGCTCATGCCGCTGCCTCCAGCGCCGTCGCGGCCGGCAGCGTGACGCGGAAGCGGGTGCCTGCGCCCTCGCGGCTGGTGACGGTGAGCGTGCCGCCCATCGCGCTTGCCAGTTCGCGCGCCTCATAGGCGCCGAGGCCGAAACCATCGGGCTTGGACGAGGCGAAAGCGCGGAACAATTGGTCGCGGATGAAGGCAGCGCTCATGCCGCATCCCTGATCGACCACGTCGATCTCGACGCGCGCGCCCTCCGTCGCGATTCCGATCGTGATGGGTGCGTCGGCGGGCGAGGCCTCGACGGCGTTCTGGAGCAGGTGACCGAGCAATTGTTCGAGCCGCCCGGGCTGCGCGAGCGCCGTCCCCTGCCCTGCGACTTCGATGACATGCTGCGCGCGGCGGGCGCCGGCCAGGCGTGCGGCGAGCACGGCAACGTCGACCGGCTGTAGCGGTTCGGGCAGGCTGCGATGATGCTGCGACAGGCGGGCGAGCAGCGCGTTCATGCGGGCGGCGGAGTCCTTGAGGGTTTCGACCATGTCGGCGCGGAAGGCGGGATTGTCGGCATGCCGCTCCGCATTGCGCGCGACCAGACTGAGGCCGCTGACCATGTTCTTGATATCGTGGAGGATGAAGGCGAAGCGCCGGTTGAATTCGTCGAAGCGCGCGGCATCGGCGAGCGCGGCATGCGCGCGATCCTCGGCAAGGTAGCTCGCCGCCTGCCGCCCGGCGACGCGCAGCAAATCGAGGTCTTCCCAGTCGAGCGCGCGGTCCACCGCGGGGCGGGCCAGCAGGATCGCCCCGATCAGGCTGGTGCCGTGCAACAGGGGCACGAGCGCCCAGGCCTCGTCCTGCGTACACATCCATGCCGGCACCGCCGCGCCCTCGCCCTCCGGCGCGTCGCCGCGGCGAACCTGGTCGAGCGCGACGATGCGGCCGGTCGCGGCCAGATAGGCGAACAGCGCGCTGTCGCCCGCTGCCGCTTCGGGCGGGTGTTCGGGCCAGTGCCATGCGGCGCCGGCCTCAAGGGCCATGCCGGCGGGGATCAGCAGCAGGCCGGCGGGCGATCCGGTCAGCTCCGCCATCGCGCGGACGATGCGGCGATCGAGCGGATCGGCGCCCTCGCCCGGCGACCCCAGCGTAGCGGTGAAGCGCTGCCATTCGGCGCGATAGTCATAGCGGTGGTCGAAGAAATGCTTGGCGACCTTCACCTTGGTCCAGGCGCGCAGCCAGGGGGTCGACAACAAGGTCATCAGCGCGGTGGTCGCGCCAAGGACGATGGCGGTCTGCGCCACGCGCGCGGCATCGCCCGCATAGCGGCCGGCGACCTGCGTCGCGAGCAATGTCGCGCCGACATAGGCGGCGATCGCGGTCGCGACGAACAGCCGCATCGCGACGTCGTGCGACAGCGACAGGCCGCGCCGGTCGGCCTGCAACGGCACGGCGAGGAACACGGTGGCGGCGGTCAGGGCAAAGCCGCGGACCACCACCACCGCGGGCGACGCGCCCCAGCCCCAGTCCGCCGCCGCGACGAGCAGGTCGAGGCCCCAGATGGTGGCGATCGCCGCCGCGATCAGCACGATCCGTCCCCGCTCCCGTTCACGACCGACGAAGGCGAGCTGGTGAACGAGGATCAGCCCGCCGACCGCCGCCAGCATGCGCGCGATCAACCTCAGATCGGCGAGCGTCGCCAGCGTCGTCGCCGCGAACGGCAGCGTTTCCAGCAACGCGCACCCGATCGCCAGCGCGCTGACCGTCGCAGTCGCCGCGTAGAGCGCATACACCGCCGCCACGCCGGCGCCGGTTCGCCGGACCAGTACCAGCATCGCCGCCAGCCAGATGAGGTTGCGCAACGATTGCACGACGCGCGTGACGAGGTCGGCTTCGCCGATTCCCGCCACCGCCAGCGCCCACAGCGCCGTCACCGCCAGCGCCGCGACCAGCATGCGACTATGCAGGCCGACCGCCGCCGCCCGACGCGACCAGGCGAGCGTCAATGCCGCAAAGCCGAGCGCGGCGAGCGCATGCCCCCAGAGGATGAGCATCACCATGACGCTAGCGCGCGCCCGACGGCCACAGGATCACGCGCAACGTCTGCAACAGGATCAGCAGGTCGAGGAACGGCGAATAGTTCTTGGCGTAATAGAGGTCGTATTCGAGCTTGTGGCGCGCGTCCTCGATCGACGCGCCATAGGGATAGTTGATCTGTGCCCAGCCAGTGATGCCGGGCTTCACCATATGCCGCTCGGCATAATAGGGCAGTTGCTGTTCCAACTGCGCGACGAATTGCGGGCGCTCGGGGCGCGGACCGACGAAGCTCATCTCGCCCTTCAGCACCGACCAAGTCTGCGGCAGTTCGTCGATCCGCACCTTGCGAATGATGCGGCCGATGCGGGTGATGCGGGGATCGTCCTTTTCCGCCCAGACCGCGTGCCCCGGCACCTCGGCATCCTGACGCATCGAGCGCAGCTTCAGAATCTCGAAGCCCTGGTTGTACAGGCCGACGCGACGCTGGCGGTAGAAGGCGGGCCCCTTCGATTCGAGGCGGATCGCCACCGCGGTCAGCAGGATGATCGGCAGCGTGAAGGCGAGCAACACCAGACTGGCGATGACGTCGAAGGCGCGTTTGAAGGCGCTCGACACCATGCGGCCCGAGGCGAAACCGTCCGAAAAGATCAGCCACGACGGGTTGACCGAGCGGAGATCGATCCGCCCCGTCTCGCGTTCGAGGAAGCTGGAGATGTTGGTAACGGCGACGCCCGTCGTGCGGACGCGCAGCAGGTCCTGCAACGGCAGCGCGTTGCGGCGTTCCTCCAACGCCAGCACCACCTCAGCGACCTGATGGTCGAGGACATGCGCGGCGAGATTGGGGATGGCGCCGCGCGGGATCGCATCCGGCACCACCGTCTCGCCATCGCGCATCGCAATGAAGCCGGCGACGATGACGTTGGCGCCGGGTTGCTGCGCCAGGTCGCGAATCCGGTTCGCCTGCGCGCCCGCCCCCAGCACGAGGATGCGCCGCTTGAGCAGGTCTCCGCCGACGAGACGCCCGACGACGCCGCGTACGATCACGAGCAACACCGCTGCGATCAGCGTCGCATAGGCGAGGTTCGATCGCCACAACGCGAGCGGCGGGATCAGGAAGAACAGAATCGACAGGCACGACACGCCGATGAGCAGCGCGACCGCCAGCCGTGCCGCCGCGAAGCGGAGCGACAGGAGCGAAGCGACGCCATAGGCGCCGACCGCGATCAGCGCGACCTGCAAGGCGAAGGCGAAGGACAGCAATTGCGGCAGGCGCGTCGTGATCGGATCGACGTGCATGCCGATCTGATAGGCGCGCAGCACCCAGCCGAGTTCGCCGGCGAGCACCAGCAACAGCGCGTCGACCAGGCCGAGCAATAGCACGACATGCGGCACGTAATGCTTGAACAGGCGGATCATGCCCGGCTCCTCCGACGCCGTCCTGTAAGCTTTTCCGACAGGCTGTCAGCGGCGTCGCAGAAAAATACGAAGAAAGCTTGAACAAGCGGCGAGGATTATCGTTACGTTTCCGGTCTTTTCTGGTTTAGGAAGAGACTTCCTAGGAGTTGCCTGACCTATATGACGATCGTTCCTGTAATCCTCTCCGGAGGATCGGGCACCCGGCTGTGGCCGATGTCACGCCCCGAAATGCCCAAGCAGCTGCTGCCGCTGACGGCGGACGAGACGATGCTGCAGCTGACCGCACGGCGGGCGCACGGCGAGGCTTTCGCAGCGCCGATCGTCGTGGCCAATGCGCGGCACGCCGATGCGATCGACGAACAGCTCGCCGCCGCCGACGCCAAGCCGCAGGCGGTGATTCTGGAACCGGTCGGCCGCAACACCGCGCCGGCGATCGCGCTGGCGGCGCTGGCGGCGGGAGCGGAAGACGCGCTGCTCGTCATGCCGTCCGATCACGTCATCGCCGATGTCGAGGCATTCCGCGCCGCGGTGGACGCCGCGATGCCGATGGTCGCGGAGGGCTGGCTGGTGACGTTCGGGATCGCGCCCGATGCGCCGGAAACCGGCTATGGCTGGATCCAGGTGGGCGACCAACTGGCCGAAGGCGTGCATCGCGTCGCCCGCTTCGTCGAAAAGCCGCCGCGCGACCGTGCCGAGGCGATGCTGGCGGCGGGCGATCATGTGTGGAACGGCGGCATCTTTCTGTTCCGCGCCGACATGTTCCTGGGTGCGCTGGCGGCGCATGCTCCGGCGATCCTGACCGCCGCGCAGACGGCGATGCGGCAAGCCCGGCGCGAGGGCGTGCGGGTCTACCCGGATGCGGACGCGTTCGGCGCGTCGCCGTCGGATTCGATCGATTATGCGGTGATGGAACGCGCAGATCGCGTCGCGGTGGTGCCGGTGGCGATGGGCTGGAGCGACGTCGGCAGCTGGGACGCGCTGCTTGCGATCAGCCCGTGTGACGAGCGTGGCAACCACCATCGCGGCGAGGTGCTGGCGATCGACACGAACAATTGCCTGATCCGATCGGACGGCGTCCGCATCTCGGCGGTAGGCGTCAGCGACCTTATCGTGGTGGCGTGCGGCAACGACGTGATGATCGTGCCGCGCGGTCGCAGCCAGGACGTCAAGAAACTGATCGAGGCGATGCAGAAGTAAGCGACGCGCCGGGCCGTCAGGCGATGACGGCCCGGGCGAACAGCGCAGCGATCCCCGCCGCGCCGATCAACAGCTGGCGCAGCCGTAGCGCCGCGAAATAAGCGGGTGCGTTGCCGGCAATCGCGGCGCGGCGATCGAGGAGCCCAGCGGCGACATAGCCGAAGAGCAGCAAGAGCAGCGCCGTTGACGCCTGTTCGACGACCAGCGCCAGACCGGCGAGCGTGAAATAGGCGATGCAGGTCGCGATCTCGACCGGCTTCGATGCACCCGGACTGCCGAATCCGAAGCCGCGCCGCACCCCGGCGATGAAGGCGAGGATCAACGCACCCCAGATGATTCCGAGATGCGTCGCCCAGAATGGCCAGGGCGGCGGCAGCAGCCATGCGCCGATCCCGGCAGCGACCAGCGGCAGCATCGGTCCGTAGCCGAGGATGGCACCGTCAGCGGGAATGTCGGTGCGGGTCGCGTCGTGATTCATGGCCGGCGTAACGAGCGGGCGGCGATGGGGTTGCGGGGGTCAGTCCCGGGCGAAGATTTCGGTGTGCGGGATGGTCAGATCGAGCGCCGGCAGCATGACGTCGTGGGGCTGGGCGAACAGGTCGTCACGCCATGACTGGGGGCCGAGGCGCTGCATGACGCGGGCCGTTTCCGCTTCGGGATCGACGAAGACGATCGTGTCGAGCGACGGCAGGTGTCGGTATTGGCCGAGCTTCGCTGTTTCGTCGAAGCGGCCGGTCGAGACTGAACAGACTTCGACGATAATGATCGGGTCGGTGAGGACGCGTGGCACATCACGACAGTAGGTGGCGGGGCTGTCGTAACAGACACTGACATCCGGGTAGCGAACGTCGGTGTCCGTGACACGGATGCCTGTGTCGAAACCGTAGGGTCGACGGTCGGTCCCACGAAGCTTGCTGTCCAGGTACGTCAGGACGTTGCTGCTGATCTTCGCTTGGGCGGGAGTGCGGTCGTTACGTCTGCGGATGATGCCGTGGACCAATTCGCATTTGAGGTGTTCGGGGAAGCCGAACTGGGCAAACGCCCCGGCCGTGATCGGATCATAGGAGGATGCGTACTCCATAGCCCGAGCGTACCACCACTATGGGGTCAAACAAAGGGCCGGGGGATTGCGCCCCCGGCCCCTGTTTCGCTTGGCGGACAGCGGCGGAGCCGCTGCCGTGACGTCAGACGTGTCTGGCGGCGTTGCCGCCAGCACGCTGGCCGTTCTGATTCTGTGTCCGGGGCAGCCTTCGCTGCCCCGGTCCGAAATCAGAAGTCCATGCCGCCCATGCCGCCCATGCCGCCGCCGCCGGGCATGGCCGGAGCCTTGTCCTCGGGCAGTTCCGAGACGGTCGCCTCGGTGGTGATGAGCAGGCCGGCGACCGAGGCTGCGTTCTGCAGCGCGGTGCGGACGACCTTGGTCGGATCGATCACGCCGGCGGCGACCAGGTTTTCATACTGGTCGGTCGCAGCGTTGAAGCCGAACGACGTGTCAATCTGGTCGAGCAGCTTGCCCGAGACGACGGCGCCGTCATGGCCAGCGTTCTGCGCGATCTGACGCACCAGCGCGGTCAGCGACTTGCGGACGATGTCCACGCCGCGGGTCTGGTCTTCGTTGGCGCCGGTGACGCCTTCGAGCACCTTCGTCGCGTACAGCAGCGCCGTACCACCGCCGGGGACGATGCCCTCTTCGACGGCCGCGCGGGTCGCGTGCAGCGCGTCGTCGACGCGGTCCTTGCGCTCCTTCACCTCGACTTCGGTCGCACCGCCGACCTTGATCACGGCAACGCCGCCGGCGAGCTTGGCGAGACGCTCCTGGAGCTTCTCACGATCGTAGTCGCTGGTGGTGTTCTCGATCTGCGCACGGATCGCCTCGGTGCGGCCCTTGATCGCATCGGCTTCACCCGCACCGTCGACGATGGTGGTGTTGTCCTTGTCGATCGTGACGCGCTTGGCGGTGCCGAGCATGCCGACGGTGACGCTCTCGAGCTTGATGCCGAGGTCTTCCGAGATCATCTCGCCCTTGGTCAGGATCGCGATGTCTTCCAGCATCGCCTTGCGACGATCGCCGAAGCCCGGTGCCTTGACCGCTGCGACCTTCAGGCCGCCACGCAGCTTGTTGACGACGAGCGTGGCCAGAGCCTCACCCTCGATGTCCTCGGCAATGATGAGCAGCGGACGGCCCGACTGGACGACGGCTTCCAGGATCGGGAGCATCGCCTGCAGGTTGCTGAGCTTCTTTTCGTGGATCAGGATGTACGGATCGTTCAGTTCGACCGTCATCTTTTCCGGGTTGGTGATGAAGTAGGGCGACAGATAGCCGCGGTCGAACTGCATGCCCTCGACGACGTCCAGCTCGAATTCGAGGCCCTTGGCCTCTTCGACGGTGATGACGCCTTCCTTGCCGACCTTCTCCATCGCTTCCGCGATCTTCTCGCCGACTTCCTTGTCGCCATTGGCCGAGATGATGCCGACCTGCGCGACTTCCGACGAGCCCGAGACGGGCTTCGAGCGCGACTTCACGTCCTCGACCACCTTGGCGACGGCGATGTCGATGCCGCGCTTCAGGTCCATCGGGTTCATGCCGGCCGCGACCGACTTCATGCCCTCGCGCACGATCGCCTGGGCGAGCACGGTCGCGGTGGTGGTGCCGTCACCAGCGATGTCGTTGGTCTTCGAGGCCACTTCGCGCACCATCTGCGCGCCCATGTTCTCGAACTTGTCCTTGAGCTCGATTTCCTTGGCGACCGACACACCGTCCTTGGTGATGCGGGGCGCGCCGAAGCTCTTGTCGATCACGACGTTGCGGCCCTTCGGCCCCAGCGTGACCTTCACTGCGTCGGCGAGGATGTCGACGCCGCGCAGAATGCGTTCACGCGCGTCGCGGCCGAATTTTACGTCCTTGGCTGCCATGGTGGCTACCCTTTCGAAAATTGGAAGTTGTGGAAGTGGACAGTACGTCAGGGCCAAAAACGGCCCTGCACGTCACAATCAGCCGACGATCCCGAGGATGTCGCTTTCCTTCATGATCAGCAGGTCTTCGCCGTTGACCTTCACCTCGGTGCCCGACCACTTGCCGAACAGGATGCGGTCGCCAGCCTTGACGTCGAGCGGCGTGACCTTGCCGTCTTCGGCCTTCAGCCCGGTGCCGGCGGCGACGACCTCGCCCTCCTGCGGCTTTTCCTTGGCGGTGTCGGGGATGATGATCCCGCCGGCCGTCTTCTCTTCCGCCTCGACACGGCGGACGAGGACGCGGTCATGCAACGGACGAAAGTTCATTGCGAAGTCCCTCTTTTCAGTCAGTGTTACAAAAATCTGGCACTCACGATGCGCGAGTGCCAACGGCCGGGATATGTGTCGCGGGCCGGGGACCGTCAAGAGATCGGCGGGACGGGAACCGAAGAAAGTCGTCGACGTTTTGGCGCGGCTCGTCGCGCTGGCCCGAAAAGCGGCGACTTAGATGCCGCGTGCAGCGGTGCCGGTCGAGGCGAACAGCGTCGCCGCGGTGCGTCGTTCTGGGGAATCGAACGGGCCATGCGTCAACGAGAAGGCGACACGGCCGGCGAGATCCGCCTTGCCCTGTTTCAGTAACGATTCGGCGAGAAGCAGGCGCGGCGCGGGTGCGGCGGGCACGCGGCGGATCACTTGCGCGAGGCCGAGCAACGCATCGTCGGGCGGTGCCTGCCCCGCGTCGAGAAAGCTTCGCACATAGGCGAGTCGCGGCGCGGGCGCGTCCCGATCGAGCGTGATCGCCCGGGCGAGAAGCTGCCGCGCGGCGGCGAGGCCGGTCGTCCGATCGGCCCCAGCCGTAGCGATTGCCTTCAGCGTCAGCGCGCGCCCCTTCGACGCGAGCGCCGCGGCATCGTCGGGGCGGCCGGCCAGCACACGATCGGCGGCGGCGAGGCAAGCGTCGGCATGTCCGCTGCCGCATTCCGCCGTCGCGGCGACGCGCAGCGCGTCGGGATCATCGACACCGGTGGTGGCGGCGCGGATGGTGTCGAGCCAGCCGTCGCCACGGCCGCCCAGCGCAAGGCGCGCCTCCACCAGTGCGGAGTCTGCGGGCGAGAGTTGCGTGACGGCGGGCGGCGGCACATCAGGCTGCGGCGCCTGGCCATGGGCGTAGGCGAAGTCGCGGCGCGCATACCGGCCGATCTCGCGCTGCAAGGCAGCAAGGTCGCCGAAGACGGTGGCGGCTTCGGCAAGGGGTTTGCCCTGTCGCACCGCGGCCATATAGCGCCGGAACTGGTCGCTGCGCTGGGGCGACAGCGCCGAATAGAGGAAGAAGTGGCTGACCAGCCACGCGTGATAGGGGGACCAGCGCGCAGCGTCGCCGGTGTCGGTCAGGTAGCGGCCTGTCAGGACGCCGGCCACGTCAGCCGGCCCATAGGCGGTCAGCACCTGTTGGAACTGATCGGGCACGCGGGCATAGTCGATCGCGCCGTCGGGCCGGATCGCGATCGATGAAAAGAGCGCGCCGATGCCATCCAGATACCAGCGCGGATCGCTGGCCGGCGCATAGGTGAGGATAAAGCGTTCGGCGTAGGCGGCGTAGAGCGAGCGTTCCCACGCCACGCCCAGCGGATTACGATGCGGTGCCATCTTCGAACACAGTCCGACCGCGTCGGTCCCGGCATACTGCACGACGTCGTCGCAATCCTCGTTGAAGGCACGCACGGTATTGAGCTTGATGGACGTATCGCGACGCGACACGGCCATCACCTCGCCGTCCTCGCGCGGGTCGTAATAGACGGTGCCCGCGAAGGGCGCCATGAACGGCCCCTGCTGCCAGCGCGCATTCTGCAGACCGAGACTCGACAGATCGGTGTCGGGATCGAGCAGCGTGATCTGCGGCCGGACCATCTCGTCGGCGCCGCCGCCCCGCCGGTACAGACGGGTCAGCAACTGGTGCAGCCGTTCGATGTTGCGGGTGACCCGGACCAGTTCGTCGGCGCTTCCCTTGCTATAGACGATGACGTGCGCACCATCGGCCCGGCGCCACGTGCCGCGCTTGCGGTCTTTCAGCCCTTGCACGACGATATCCGGGCCGGGAGCCTTGTTGCCAGCCTGGGCCACGGGCGGGGTCGCGGGCGTCGCCTGCTGGGCCGAGGCGGGGCTCGCCATCGTACAGGCGAGCAGGACAGCACGGCAGCAGGCGCGGATCATGGCCTTGGGTCCCCCTTGCGGTTCGACGCGATCGTAACAGGGATGTGCCCCGTCCGAAACGATCCGAATCCGATGGCGGTGCAGTCTGCGCGCGGCGTGCGACGGCATGATGACAGGCGGCAACAATCCGGCCGCAATCCGCGTGGGCGAGCGATTTCAGCGACTTGCGTGTGGGGCAACATGACAAGGATGATATGTTGTCTCTCATTCAGCTTTTAGACAGGTTCGCTCGTGTCGGGACGGGGCGGGATGAGACACACGCGACCCTGCCAGCGCCGGCCGCAGCCGGGCGTGCTGATGCTTGCGCTGCTGGCGTTGTGCGCGCTGCTGGGCGGCGGGGGCATCGCGCAGGCGCACGTGCATCCGCTGCATCCCACCGCCCGCGACGGCACGGACCGGTCGACGACGCTGGCGACCGCGGACGCGGATTGCGCGCTCTGTTATGCGCGCGCGGCGTTCGAACCGCTGCTGCCCGATGCGGTGCCGACGGCGATCACGGCGGTGCCCGCGGCGGCGATCCGGCCCGTCCACGCCGTCGCCGCTTATCCCCTGCCCGCGCCGCGCGGCCATGGCTGGCGTAGTCGCGCGCCCCCGATCGACTCTCCGCTCTGATCCCTCCCCCCTCGCGCGTCGCCGATTGCGGCCGATGCGCGCCTGTGCCCGATTTCCCGGAGACGTCGATGCGTTCTTTCCTGTTCCTCGGCGCGGCCAGCGCCGCGCTGTTCCCCGCCTGCGCGCTCGCCCAGACCGCCGCCCCCGCCACCCAGTCGGCCGACACCGGCCGCGACATCATCGTGACCGCCAGCCCGATCCAGCACGATCGCGACGATACGCCCGCCATCTCTGCCAAGGTGGATGCCGAGGACATCCTGAAGGCCGGCGGCGCGAGCATTTCCGATGCGCTGGCCAAGGTGCCCGGCATCGCCGCGACCGGCTTCGCGACCGGCGCCAGCCGCCCGATCATCCGCGGCATGGACGCGACGCGCGTGCGCATCCTGGAAGACGGCCTCAGCTCCTCCGACGTGTCCGACATCGGGCCCGATCATGGCATGCCGATCGATCCGCTCGCCGCGCGCAGCATCGAGGTGGTGCGCGGCGCGGGCACGCTGCGCTACGGCAGCCAGGCGATCGGCGGCGTCGTCAACGTGCTGAACGATCGTGTGCCGATGCATCTGTCCGACCGGCCGTTCTCGGGCGAGGTCAACGGCACCTATGGCACCGTGTCCGACCTGTATCAGGGCGCGGCGCTGGTCGATGCGACGGTCGGCGACCTGGCGCTGCACGCCGATGGCTTCGGCCGGCACGAGGGCAATTACGACACGCCGCTCGGCGTCCAGCAGAACAGCTTCTTCAAGGGGTTCGGCGGATCGGTCGGCGGGTCGTATTTCTTCGGGAGCAACAAGGACAGTCATGTCGGCGCGGCGATCACGCAATATGACGCGCAATACGGCATCCCCAGCGACACCACCTATATCGACATGCGCCAGACCAAGGTGATGACGCGATCGTCGTTCGCGCTGGGATCGGGCCTGCTCAAGTCGCTGAGCCTGGATGGCAGCTACGCCAATTACAGCCACGACGAAAAGGAGCCGGACGGCACGATCGACACGACGTTCCGCAACAGGAATATAATGCGCGCGCCGAGCTGCTGACCAACCGGATCGGCTTCATCGACAACACCGCGCTGGGCGTCGAATATCAGCACCGCAACTTCTCGGCGGTGGGCGACGACAGTTCGTACCTGTTCCCCGCGACGATGGAGAGCATCGCGGGATATGTCTTTACCGACACGAAGATCGCCGGGCCGCTGCATGTCGAGGCATCGGGTCGGATCGAGCAGGTGCATCTGACCGGCACGCCCGCGTCGAACGTCGCCGCCACGCCGCGCTATACGCCGCTGAGCGGTGCGATCGGGGCGCTGTACACGGTCAGCCCCGCGGTGAAACTGGGCGTCACCTTCTCCAGCACCGGCCGCGCACCGGCGCTGACCGAATTGTTCGCGCGCGGCGGGCATGACGGGCCCAACACGTTCGAAACGGGCGATCCGCGGCTGAAGATCGAGCGCGCCAATTCGCTGGAGGGCACGCTGCGCATCCGGTCGGGCAAGTTCCGCTTCGACGGCAGCGTCTACAGTTCGTGGTTCAAGAATTACATCTACGGCGACCTGACCGGCCTGTACTGCACCGACGACGGCGCGTGCCAGGCGACGCAGGACGACGACCACGACCTGCGCGAGCTGAACTACCGCCAGCAGGGCGCGCATTTCCGCGGGTTCGAGGGCGAGGCGAGCTACGACCTCGTCCACACGTCGCACGGCGTCTACCGGTTCAACGTGCTCGCGGACTATACGCGCGCGACGCTGGACGACGGCAACAACGTGCCGCGCATCCCGCCCTATCGCATCGGCGGCGGACTGAACTGGACCGGCGACCGGCTGGATGCCGGGTTCAACCTGATCTACGCCGGCAAACAGGACAAGGCGGGCGTGTTCGATACGCCGACGCCGGGTTACGTGGCGCTCGACGGCCAGCTGGCGGTGCGCCCGTTCGCCTCGCATCCCAATATGGAGATCGCGCTGGTCGGCCAGAACCTGACCAACGACACGCAGCGGCTGAGCACCGCGCTGAACAAGGACCTGGTGGTGATGCCGGGCCGCCGCCTGATGGCGACGCTGCGCATCGCGACCAACTAAAGGCAAAAGGGGGAGCCGGCCGCAGGGGCTGGCTCCCACAGCCCTTACCCGTCGATATGCAGCGCGGTGCGCAGGAAGGCGTCGCTCTTGCCGAGCATGTCGGTGCGCACGTCGCTATCGTCGAGCTGGTGGGTGAGGCCCTTATATTCGACGAAGGTCACGGGCTTGCCCGCCCCTCGCAGCTTGCTGGCCATCAGGCGCGATTCGCCGATGCCGACATTCTGGTCGAGGTCGCCGTGGAACAGCAGCACCGGCGCGGCGATGCGGTCGACATTCTGCGCGGGCGAGCCGTCGCGGATATGGGCGCCATGGCCGATAAAGCCGTCGACCAATTCGAAATTGGTGAAGTTGCGATGTTCGCCGCGTAGCGTTTCGAGGTCGGTGACCGGCGCGATCGCGACGATCGCCTTGAACAATGCCGGGTCGAGCACCGCCGATTGCAGCGCCGCATAGCCGCCATACGACCAGCCGACGATCGCGAGCTTGTCGGGCGCGGCGATGCCCTGCGACACCAGATACCGGCCGGCATCGTTGACGTCGCCGATCGCGGTGCGCCACGATTGGAAGCCGTTCTTCTGGAACCAGGCAGCGCCATAGCCGGTCGAGCCGCGGAAATTGGGCTGGAGCACCGCATAGCCGCGTGCCGCGAAGAATTGCGGCAACCAGTCGAAGCCCCATTCGTCGCGATCGCCGGGGCCGCCATGCGGCAGGACGATCGCGGGCAGCCCCTTGCCACTGCTGCCGGCGGGCAGCGTAAGATAGGCGGGGATCATCGTGCCGTCCGCCGCCTTGAAGCTGATCGGCTTGACGCTGGCGAGCGTACGACCGCCAAGCGGCGGGCGCACCGACAGGATCGGCGACAGCTTCTTCGCGGTGCGATCGAACAAATAGAAGCTGCCGGGATCGACGTCGCTGCCGGCGAACAGCACCAGTTTCTGTTCGTCGGCGCTGGCATCGACGATGCTGACGATCGGCTGTTTTGGCAAGGCACGGCCAAGCGAGGCGGCGAGCGCCTTCAGCGCGGGATCGAAGATCACGCGTTCGCGCCGGTCGGTCGCGAAGCTGGCGCCCACGACGCGCTGCTGGCGGCCGATGCGGATCAGCGAATCGACGTCGACGTCGGGGCGATCGAGCACCAGTTCGCGTTTCAGGCTGCCGTCGAGCGCGACCCGGTACAGTGCCTGCCGTCCGCCGTGATCGTCGAAGCCATAAGCGACGTTGGCGTCGCGATCGACGGCATAGGGATCGAAGCCGTGCGATACCCCGCCATCGTCGTTGACCACCGACAGCGGCTGCCAGCTGCGATCACCCGCCTTGCGGTACATATAGGTCGTGCGGCCGCGCAGCATGCCGCTGTCGCTGGCGGCAGTGATGCCCATGATGCGGACGGTGCCGTGGCCGTCGGTGATATATTCGCTGGCGCGGCCGCTGGGCCGTTCGACCTGCTGACGGCGCAACGTCGTCGTATCGACGCGCTCGACGCCCAGGCCCGACGCGGTGGACGCGGTGATCGATCCGGTGGTCATCTGCGCACCGTAATCGCGCGTCATCAGCACCGAGCCGCCTTTCGCATCGCCGCCCGCCGCATCATCGGCGAGGAAATCGATGATGCCGCCGCCGAACTGGCCGAAGCCATCGATCCGGTCGCGCGTCTCGCCCGACAGGGGCTTCATGTCGCTGCCGTCGGCGTTGAGCGTCAGCACCCGGCTGTAGCCCAGCCGTATGCCGTTGGTCGTCATCAGCGTCGAGATGTTGCAGACGAGCCGCGTCGCGGTCGACCAGCTGCACCCCGTCAGCTGATCGGGCCGGCCGCTCGAGGTGAGGATCGGTCGGGGCGTTGCGTCGCCGGTAAGATCGGCGACGTACAGCGCGGTGCCCGCCCCCGCCGCGGCACGAACCATCGCGAGCCGCTTGCCGTCGGGGGAAATGCTGACCTGCCGGACGTCCTCACGCGCACCGAACGCGCGTGCATCGACGGCCCCGGCCCCGGTCTGCGCGCGCAAGGCGCCCGCCCCGCCGATCGCCAACGCCAACACCGCCACGCCGCCCAGCACGATACGCATACATCTTCCCCCCAATACTTGCGCCCGACGCCGTTTTCGCGGTGCGCGGCGGCAGGTTAGGCGAGACGCGATCGTTCTGCCAGTGGCATCCCGTTGCAGCGGCGCGCCGCAATGCTAGGCTCGCAAAAAATATCGGGGGATAAGCATGATGATCGGATTGGTCGCGCTGGCGTTGCAGGCCGTCGCACCTTCGGGCGGCAGTATAGATGCGGCAGGCAAGTGGGGCGTGGACTACAGCCCCGAACAGTGCATCATCAACCGACAGTTCGGGTCCGGCCCGGTCAAGTCGTTCCTTGCCATCGATGCAAGTCCGGTGACCGGCACCGGCAATATCGTCCTGCTCGTTCCCGGCGTGGCGACGAAGGGGACTTTCGGCACTGCCACGATGACCGTCGCCCCGGGCAACGCGACGCTGCAGCAGATGTGGTTCGCGCGCGGATCGAAGGACGCGCGGGCGGCGATCGATATCGGGATCACCCAGGACGGCTGGGCCGCAATGGCGGCGGGCGACACGCTGACGATCAAGGGGCCGTTCGCATCGCCCGTATCCGTGCCGATCCAAGGGATCGCTAAGGCCATCGCGGCTGCCAAGACGTGCGGCCGGACGCTGCTGCAATCCTGGGGCGCGGACCCCGATGCGATGATCGACACCTCCGGTCCGAATAACGCCGGCAGCTGGATCAGCTATTCGGACTATCCGCCTGAAGCGCTGCGCAATGGCGAATCGGGCACGGTGAAGATCCTGCTGACGATCGATCCCAAGGGGCGGCCGCGGGACTGCAAGGTGGTGGTGAGTTCGCGTTCGCCGTTGCTCGATGCGACGACGTGCCGGATCATGATGGCGCGCGCGAAGTTCGAACCCTCGTCGCGAGAGACGCGCTACGTGTTTAAGCGCACCGACTGGAGGGTGCCATGATGACGGCGGGGGCCCCGGCTGGCGCGATCATCGCCCTCGCCCTGCAAGCCGCGGCACCAGCGGCGCATGTCGACCGCTCCGCCGCCAAATGGGGGATCGAATATGCACCGAACCAGTGCATCATCAACCGCGCGTTCGGGGATGGGCCGAAGCCTGCGATTTTGGCGATCGACGTCGATCCCGTGTACGGCGGCGGTGACCTCGTCCTGTTGACGGCGACACCCGTGTCTCGGGGTAAGTCCGGCGTCGCTACCATCACGCTTGCGCCTACGGGACCGTCGCTGCGAGCGTCGTGGATCGCTGCGCCGACGCAGCAGGGCGGCTATGCGCTGCGCCTGTTGCTGGAGCCGGACAAATGGCAGCAGATCAGGACTGCCAAGCAGCTGTCGATCGACGCTGGAGCAATTTTTCCGGTGTCCGTGCCGGTCGAGGGTATCGACAAAGCCTTCGCCGCCGCGAAGGCGTGCGGCCGCGACCTGCTCAAGTCCTGGGGGGCCGATCCCGATGCCATGATCGACACGGGAGGTCAGCTGAACCGCGACTGGATACGGGTTGCCGATTACCCGGCAGACGCCTTCCGTAGCGGTCAGCAGGGCATTGTGCGCGTTCTGGTGACGGTCGATGCGACCGGCAGGCCGACCGCCTGCAAGGTCGCTAGAAGCTCTGGTGTGCCGTCGTTGGACGCAGCGACATGCACCGCCATGATGACGCGTGGCCGGTTTTCGCCATCGGACAGGAAAGTCCGCTACTTTTATCAGAAGACGAACTGGATCAATCCGAACTGACGAACCGAATCCCACATCCGTATTACCGGCCCAACACGCCCCGTTGCGCGGCGCCTTCGCCTGCTCTAGCGCTAGAGGCAACGATAAGGAGCATCGCGTGAAGCTGGTTCGGGGCGCATGGAAGCTGCTGGTGGCGATCAAGGACGGGTTGGTCCTGATCGCGATGCTGTTGTTCTTTGGTCTGCTGTTCGCGGCGCTGAGCGCGCGGCCAGGGATGAAGGCGATCAGCCCGGGGGCGCTGGTGCTCGACCTCAACGGCACGATCGTCGAACAGCCCGAGGAGCAGGCGCCGTTCGCGATGCTGTCGGGCCAGCAGGGGCCGCGCCAGTATCGCGCGCGCGACGTGCTGCGCGCGATCGACGAAGCACGGACCGACGACCGGGTGAAGGCGCTGGTGCTCGACCTCGATCGCTTCGGCGGCGGCTATCCGGCGACGCTGAACGAGGTGGCCGACGCGATCCGCAAGTTCCGCGACACGAAGAAGCCGGTGCTGGCCTATGCCACCGCCTATACCGATGCGGGCTATCGCCTGGCCGCCAACGCCAGCGAGATCTGGGTCAATCCGCTGGGCGGCACGATCTTCATGGGGCCGGGCGGCAACCAGCTGTATTACAAGGGGCTGATCGACAAGCTGGGCGTCACCACGCACGTCTATCGCGTCGGCAAGTTCAAGAGCTTCGTCGAACCCTATACCCGCACCGACCAGAGCCCGGAGGCGCGCGAGGCGAGCCAGGCGCTGCTGGGGTCGATCTTTAGCCAGTGGAAGGAGGCGATCGCCAAGGCCCGGCCGAAGGCGCAGGTGGCGCAGTTCCTCGCCAGCCCGGATACATTGATCGTCGCGGCGGGCGGTGACATCGCGCAAGCCAACAAGGCGGCGGGCATCGTCGACACGCTGGGCGATCGCACCGCCTTCGGTGCGCGCGTCGCGGCCATCGTCGGCGGCGATGCGAAGAAGGCGGCGGGCTTCTACAACCGCATCAGCTATGACAGCTGGGTCGCAGCGCATCCGCTGCCAAAGACCGGCGACGCGATCGGCGTCATCACGATCGCAGGCGATATCGTCGACGGCGAAGGCGGGCCGGGCAGCGCGCATGGCGACACGATCGCCAAGCTGATCCTGAACGGCCTCGCCAAGAAGGACCTGAAGGCGCTGGTGGTGCGCGTCGATTCGCCGGGCGGATCGGTGATGGCGTCGGAACGCATCCGCCTCGCCATCTTGCAGGCCAAGCAGAAGGGCCTGCCGATCGTCGTGTCGATGGGCGGCCTGGCGGCATCGGGCGGCTATTGGGTGTCCACGCCGGGCGACGTGATCTTCGCCGAACCATCGACGATCACCGGGTCGATCGGCATCTTCGGCATCATCCCGACGTTCGAGAAGACGCTCGCCAAGATCGGCATCACGACGGATGGCGTGAAGACGACGCCGCTGTCGGGCCAACCCGACGTGTTTGCCGGCACGACGCCCGAGCTCGACACCATCCTGCAGGCGGGGATCGAGAACGGCTATCGCCAGTTCCTGACCCGCGTCGCGCAGTCGCGCCACATGACCGTCGATCAGGTCAATGCGATCGCGCAGGGACGCGTGTGGGACGGCGGCACCGCGCGGCAGATCAAGCTGGTCGATCGCTTCGGCGGGCTGGACGATGCGGTGGCGGAAGCCGCCAAGCGCGCGAAGCTGGACCCGGCCAACGTCCATGCCGAATATCTGGAGAAGGAACCGAGCGCCGCCGCGCAATTCGCCGCCGCGCTGGCCAGCCGCAAGGACGACGACGATGCGGCAAGCCCGTCGGCGGACGTGTTCGGGCGGATTGCGGCCGAACGCCGCGGCCTCGTCGCGCAGGCGGTGGGCGACGTCAGCCGCCTCGCGCGCAGCGGATCGGTACAGGCGCGCTGCCTGGAATGCGGCGGCATCGGGCCGAGCGCGACCGCCGACAGCGACGCCAGGCTGTTCGACCTGGTGCTCGCGAAGCTGGGCTTCGGCGCATGATCGGGGTGCGCGCCGCGACGCCGGAGGATGCCGGCGCGATCGCCGCCATCTATGCGCCGCACGTGCTCGCCGGGACGGTGTCGTTCGAAACGGAGGCGCCGGACGCGCGCGCGATGCGGACGCGGATGGCGTCGTCGCAGGGGCTCTACCCCTGGATGGTCGCGACCAACGGCGCGGAGACGGGCGGCGTGCTCGGCTATGCCTATGCGACGCGCTTTTCGGAGCGCGAGGCGTATCGCTGGGCGGTCGAGACGACGATCTATGTCGCCGATGTCGCGCAGCGGCAGGGCGTCGGGCGGCTGCTGTACGAAGCGCTGATCGACACGCTGCGCGCGCAGGGCTTCACCCAGGCGATCGGGCGGATCGCATTGCCCAACAACCAGTCGATCAAGCTGCACGAGACGGTCGGCTTCCGCCGCGCTGGCGTGTTCCGTGAGATCGGCTACAAACAGGGCCAGTGGATCGACGTGGGCTATTGGCAATGCGAGCTGGCCGACCCCGCCAGCCCGCCTGCCGAGCCGAAGCGGTTCGCGGATGTGGGTGTCGTAAGGGTCTGAGCCTATGCGTCGGTGTGTTGCGGTCGTGCTTGTGTTGGGCGTGGCGGCGGCACCGGCCGCGGCACAGGATCGGCGAACCGTGGTGGAGCCGCAGCTGCCCACCGCCGCCTGCGTCACGCTGTCCCCCAACTCCGGCGATCGGAGCCGCGAGATCGAGGCGGCGTTACGGCGGTGTCGCGGGGCCGCGGTGCGGCTCGGCCCCGGTCTGTACGAGAGCGGGCCGATCGAGATGCCGTCGCGCGTGACCCTGTGGCTGGACCCCGGTGCGACGCTGCGCGCGATCCCCGATCCGCGGCGCTTCGATGCCGGGCAGGGATTGTGTGGGACGATCGATGGCAAGGGCCATGGCTGTCGCCCGCTGATCCACTTGGCCGATGCCACGGATGCGGCGATCATGGGGGCGGGCACGATCGACGGCGCGGGTGGCGCGGCGATGGCGGGCGGCACCGAGACGTGGTGGCAGCTCGCGCGCCGCGCGCAGCGCGAAGGCGGCAAGCAGAACGTGCCGCGGCTGGTGACGGTGTATGGCGGACGCAATCTGGTGCTGTACGCCACGCGCTTCGCCAATGCGGCGAATTTCCACGTCGCGGTCAATCACGTGCGGGGCTTCACCGCCTGGGGCGTGACGATCGACGCGCCTGCCGATGCGCGCAACACCGACGGGATCGATCCGGGCGCGAGCGAGGACGTGACGATCGCGTACAGCCGCTTCAGCACCGGCGACGACGATATCGCGATCAAGGCCGGCAACGGCGGCGGCGTGCGCTACGTCTCGATCCTCGACAGCCACGTCCACGCCGGGCACGGCGTGTCGATCGGCAGCGAGACGGTGAGCGGCGTGTCCGACGTACTGGTGCGCGGGCTGACCTTCGACGGCACGACATCGGGCCTGCGGATCAAGAGCGACCCCAGCCGCGGCGGGCTGGTGCAGCGCATCCGCTATCAGGACATCTGCCTGCGCGGCGTGGCGCGGCCGATCGATTTCGACACGCGCTACGATCCCAAGGCGCAGGGCGGATCGATCCCCGTCTATCGCGACATCGTGCTGGCGAATGTCGAGGGCGATGGCGGCCAGCTGATCGCGCGCGGCTATGACGCGCGGCACCCTTTGGACGTGACGCTGGACGGCGTGCGCTTTCCCGCCGGCACGCCGTGGCAGGTCGCCAATGCGACGCTGCATATCGGACCGGGCGGCGCGACGCCGCTACCGCCGGGCGTGACCGGCCCCGCCGCCACGGTCGGAACAGCGTGCGCGGGGGCGGGGCAATGATCCTGGCCCTGCTGCTGGGTACGGCGCAGGCGGCCGTGCCGCAGCCGTTGCTCGATTGCGGGCAGATCGAGCGGGCCGCCATGACGTCCCGCGAGGAAGGCGTTCCCGAACCCAAGCATGCCACCGATGTTCAGTTGATGGCGAGCCATTCGCTCTGCCATGGATGGGAGATCATCGACATGTGGCGGAGCGGGTACGCCGCATCAGGTGTGTGGCGGGCACGGCGCAAGGTGATGGACCCGCTGGGTCGTCTGACCGTAACGACGACCGATGCCGCCGCCTGTCCGGTGCTCATGGCGGTGCTAACGAACCTGAACGACGTACCGATAAGCCTATCCGTCATTCCGCGCCGCAACAAGGCCGATCGGTTTCCGCCACCGATCACATTAGACGGAACGTGGTTTACGCTACGCCTTCTGTCCAGCGATCAGCCCGACCGGTCGCGTGCGAGCATCACCGTGTCCAGTAACGACGGTGCGCTGGCGCACTGGGCCGAGGCCAGCATGAAGCAGTTGGAACCCTGCTGGCGCCCCGCCGCCTGACCGTCCGTCAGGACGTGCGGTCCAGATAGTCGCGCAGCGCCAGCCAGTGGTTGGCGCCCGCTTCCACCAGCACCACCGCGCCGGGGGTGGCATTCGCATCGATCAGGCGGGCGAGATTGCGGGTGCGCACGATGCTTTCGAACTTCACGATCGCGCTCGCCGGGCCGGTGCCGCAGGGCGTGCCGGCCAACGGGTCGAGACGCGCACCATAAGCGCTGCGATACCAGGCGGCGAAATCGAAATCCTTGGGTTGGCGCAGGTGCGGGATCGACCGCAACTCGTTGGCGAGGCGATTGGCGGGGATCGGGCTGAAGGGATCGACGTGCGCGCGCAGCAGGTGGGCGCCGAGCGCGTCGCGCATGTCGTAGCCGGCGTCGATATCGGCACGATATTCGTCGCGGGGGCTCATATCCCAGCCGGAAAACGGCGTCTTCGCGTCGGTCGCGAGCTTCACCGCGTAGAGATTCTCCTGGATATGGCCGTGTGCAAACTGGTCGGCGGCGCGCTGCGACAGGAAGGCGCGATAGGCGGGGTCGGCGCTCTTGTCCGCCGAGGCGCCCTCGACCAGCACGATCGTCGGATGGGCGCGATCGAATGTCGCTTTGATCGCCTGCGCGGAGGGGGATTGCGCGTCATGTTCATGCGCGATCGCGACGAAGACGATCGTGGCGCCGTTGTGGCGATGATAGACCTGCGTGGCAGGCACGGCGATATCGGCGCGCGCGGCGCAAAGGTCGCCGACCGGATCGCGCGGCGTCTGGCCGGTCGCCGGAGATGCCGCGAGCGTGAGAAGGACGAGATAAGTACCGATCGTCTTGCGCATGACCGTCTCCAGCCGCCGTATGCGGGTGGCGTCAGGATGCGTGCGGTTGGTGGCGGATTCGTGTCGGATCGATGGCGGGCCGCCCTTACCCCCGCCCGCGATAGGCGGGGAGTGCGAGGTGGTAGCGGATCGCGAAGGCGCGCAGCGTGAAGCCGGCGGCGGCGGCGATGATCGCGGCGGGGGCGCCGGCGAGGCCGACAAGGCCCAGCGCGACGTAGAGGCCCGACGCCAGCGCCGCGGCGGTGACGTATAGTTCGGGTCGCATCAGGATCGACGGTTCGCCCGCCAGCACGTCGCGGATGATGCCGCCGACACAGGCCGTCACCACGCCCATCAGCGCGGCGGGCAGCGGCGGGATGCCATAGCCCAGCGCCTTGGCCGCGCCGTAGACCGCATAAGCCGCAAGCCCGATCGCGTCGAACCAGGCGAGCGCCTCGTCCCGCCACCAGCGTTCGGGCGTCACCCAGATCGCCGCGGCCATCGCGAGGCATACGGTCGCCGCGCGCGGATCGTGGACCCAGAAGACCGGCGCACCGATCAACAGGTCGCGCACCGTCCCCCCGCCGACGCCGGTGATCAGCGCGAAGAAGGCCAGCGTCACCGCGGTCTGCCCGCGCTTCGCCGCGGCAAGCGCGCCCGAGGCAGCGAACACGGCAAGGCCCGCGACATCGAACCAGGGTGCGAAGGCGGGCAGGATCAGGTCGGCGGACAATTCGCCATGGGGCAAGGGCGGCAGCATCGTCGGCGACCCTAGGCGAAGCGGCGGCGCGATTGAACGGGTCGCGTGCCGCGATCGCAGGATCGGATCAGAAGCGCCGGCCGAACGAGACGTTGACCACGGGGTTGATCGGGCCATTGCCCACGCCGCCGCGCTCGCCCGCGGTCGGGCGGGTCAGGCGACCGCCGATCTCATAGGCGCGGCCCTTCATCGCGCCGACCTCCAGCCCGATCGTGGTGTCGGCCAGCATCGTGCCGGTGTAGCCGAAGGTCAGCGCCGGGGTGCGGCGCAGGCCGATGCGGCCGCCACCGGCGCCCAGCGTCGGACGCTGCGACAGCATCAGCGGGCGGTTGCCCACCTGCTCGCCGGCCCGCACGTCGTACAGACGGCCCCCGGCGGACAGGTGGAAGCCACTGTCGGCGAAGGGATAATATTCAACCATCGAACTCGCGAGACGCTGATGCACGCGCTCATTGGGGCCCGCGCTGGTCGTCATCGTCGCGACGCGCAGCCGCAGCCGCGCGGTGAGCGGCGTCGTGCGATCGAGCGTACCGCCCAGCGCGATCGGCGCGAGGAGCGGCGTGCGCTGTGCCGCCATCGGCGCGGGCGCGGTGAGGATCGCAAGCGGCGCGACCTGCGCCTGTGCCCCCGTGGCCGTCGCCGCGGCCAGCCCTGCCATCATCCACCCCGACCGACGCATAAGCCCCCGTTGCAGCGTGCGTTTTGTCTGCCGTCGTTCCCGCGACGTATCCGCTGCACGACATAGACGACGCGGTATCAATCAAGGCACAATTGCGGCAGCGCGCCGCTGCGACGAGCCGGTGGATTCCATCGCCGAGATGCGAAAACCGCGGAACGGCTGGTCAATCGCGCGCCATATGGCTAAGGCCGCGGCCTCCATTCCCTTTGCAGAAAACAGAGCACGACCCATGGGTTTCCGCTGCGGCATCGTTGGCCTGCCCAACGTCGGCAAGTCCACGCTTTTCAACGCACTGACCGAGACGGCAGCGGCGCAGGCGGCCAATTATCCGTTCTGCACGATCGAACCCAATGTCGGTAACGTCGCGGTGCCCGATCCGCGCCTGTACAAGCTTGCCGAGATCGCCGGCTCGGCGAAGATCATCGAGACGCAGCTCGCCTTCGTCGACATCGCCGGCCTGGTGCGCGGTGCGTCGAAGGGCGAAGGGCTGGGCAACCAGTTCCTGGGCAATATCCGCGAGGTGGACGCGATCGTCCATGTGTTGCGCTGCTTCACCGATGGCGACGTGACGCACGTCGAGGGCAAGGTCGATCCGATCGCCGATGCCGAGACGGTCGAGACCGAGCTGATGCTGTCCGACCTCGAAAGCCTGGAAAAGCGCGTCCCCAACCTCATCAAGAAGGGGCAGCAGGGCGACAAGGAGGCCAAGATCGGCGCGGCGGTGCTCGGCCAGGCGCTCGAGCTGCTGCGCGACGGTAAGCCCGCGCGCCTGACGCAGCCCAAGGATGCCGAAGAGGCGCGAGTCTTCGCACAGGCGCAGCTGATCACGGCGAAGCCCGTCCTCTACGTCTGCAACGTCGACGAAGCCGATGCGGCGAACGGCAATGCGCTGTCGGCCAAGGTGTTCGAGAAGGCGAAGGCGGAAGGCGCCGAGGCGGTCGTCGTCTCTGCGGCGATCGAAGCGGAAATCGCGACGATGGCACCCGAGGATCGCGGCGAGTTCCTGAGCGAGCTGGGGCTGGAGGAAACCGGCCTCGCCCGCGTTATCACCGCCGGGTACAAGCTGCTGAAGCTGCTGACCTTCTTCACCGTCGGCCCCAAGGAAGCGCGCGCCTGGACCGTCCATGCCGGCGCCAAGGCCCCCAATGCCGCGGGTGAGATCCATACCGACTTCGAACGCGGCTTCATTCGCGCCGAAACCATCGCATACGACGATTACGTCGCCTGCAAGGGCGAAGCGGGCGCGCGCGAGGCGGGCAAGCTGCGCCAGGAAGGCAAGGAATATGTCGTCCACGACGGCGACGTGATGCTGTTCCGGTTCAACGTGTAAGCGGGCGGGGCTGAGGCGGCGGCCTGACGGGTGCGCCTTGCCCCCTCTTCATCGTTCGCGCCTTCAGGCGCACGACGTGGGACGGGCGGCCGGAAGCGCCGCCTGCTCTGCCCTTGTCGCCCCTCCCCGCTCGCGGCTAAAGGCAAGCATGCCTGCCATGATCGGGATGATCGCCGCGTGAACCTTCGTCCGACCGCTTTTCTCGCCACGCTCGCGCTCGGCGCCTGCGCGCTGCCCGCCACGCCGCCGGCGCTGTCGCCGGTGACGCAGCCCGCGCCGTCGCAAACGGCGGCCTTGCCCGCCGAGCCGGACGCGCCCCCTGCCCCGCTGCCGCGCACGGTGACGCCGCCCGTGACGATCCTCGTGTCGATCGACGGTTTCCGTCCCGATTATCTCGATCGCGGCGTCACGCCCAACCTCAACGCGCTGGCGGCGGGCGGGGTGTCGGCGTCGATGCGGCCGTCCTTCCCGTCGGTGACCTTCCCCAACCACTGGACGCTGGTGACGGGCAAGGTGCCCGACCACCACGGCATCGTCGGCAACACGATGGAGGACTCGGCACGCCCCGGCGAGACCTTCACCATGGCCGACGACGACCCCTTCTGGTGGAACGAGGCCGAACCGATCTGGGTCACCGCGGAAAAGGCGGGCGTCCGCACCGCGACGATGTTCTGGCCGGGCGCCAATGTCGGCTGGGGCGGCACGTTGCTGCCCGACAGCCATGGCGCGGTCGCGCATGCCACCCGGCCCGAGGACTGGCAGCAGTTCAATCAGGCGGTGACGGGCGAACAGCGGGTCGATTCGGTGATCGACTGGCTGCGCCGCCCGGCGGCCACACGGCCGCGCTTCGTGACGCTCTATTTCGACATCGTCGACACCGCCGGCCATGCGTATGGGCCGCAATCGCCCGAGGTGACGCAGGCAGCCGCCAAGGTCGACAGCCAGATCGGGCGGCTGGTCGCGGGTCTGCGCGACCTCAACCTGCCGGCGAATCTGGTCATCGTCGCCGACCACGGCATGTCCGCGACCAGCAGCACGCGCACGATCGCGATCGACCGGATCGCGGACCCGCGCACATACCGGACGCTCAACAGCGGACCCTATATGGGCCTGTACCCCATGCCGGGGCGGCAGCAGGCGCTGGAGGCGGCGCTGCTCAAACCCCACGCGCACATGCAATGCTGGCGCAAGGGGGAGATCCCGGCCCGGCTGCGTTACGGCACCAATCCGCGTGTGCCGCCCTATATCTGCCTGGCCGAGCCGGGCTGGATGATCACCAAGACGGCGGTCAAGACCGCGTTCACCGGCGGCGCGCACGGTTACGACAATCAGGCGCCCGACATGGCAGCACTGTTCATCGCCAACGGCCCGGCATTCGTCGGCGGCAAGCGCCTGGCCAGCTTCGACAATACCGACATCAATCCCTTGCTGCGCGATCTACTGAACCTGCCCGCCGGCCAGGGGCTGGACGGAAACGACGCACCGTTTAGGCAGGTGCTCAAACGATAGGAGAGCGACGGGTGCAGTATTTCGAGGACATCGAGGTCGGCAGCACGGCACGGTTCGGCGATTATGCCGTGACGCGGGACGAGGTGATCGCCTTTGCCGAGAAATACGACCCCCAGCCCTTTCACCTGTCCGACGCAGCGGCGGCGCAGACGCATTTCGGGCGGCTGTCCGCCAGCGGCTGGCATACGTGCGCGATGACGATGGCGATGCTGGTCGAACATCTGAAAGCCAACAACCAGGCAGGGTTGGGATCGCCCGGCATCGACGAATTGCGCTGGCTGACACCGGTCTATCCCGGCGATCGGCTACGCTGCGAAAGCGAAGTGCTGGACAAGCGCCGATCGGCAAGCCGGCCCGAAATGGGGATCTTCAAGAGTCGGATGACGGTGTTCAACCAGCATGACGTGCCGGTGATGACCTTCTTGTCCAACGGGCTGATCGCCACCCGCGAGCGATAGGGGCGCCGGCAGCGCGGCGCCCCCGTCGATCAGCGGCGACCGCGGTCGCCGCGCGGGCCGCCGCCGCGATTGCCGCCCCAACTCCGGTTGCCGTTCCAGTTGCGGTTGCCGCCCCAATTGCGGTTGCCGTTCCAGTTGCGCTGGCCCTGCCAATTGGGTTGCGGATTGGGCGCGGGTGCCGCGCCGGTCGGCGGCTGCGGTGCGGGCGCGGGTTGGCCCGAGAAATTCTGGCGGTTGCCACGCCAATTGCCGCGATTGCCCCAGTCCGGGCGGCCGGGATTGCCCACCCCCGGGCCACCGGGGCCTCCCGGCCGATCGTCGCGCCAGCCGGGGCGACGATCGAACCCGTTCCAGTCGTTGCGGAAGTTGCGGTCACCGCGCCACTGGTTGCGGCGCTGCTCCCAATAGCGGCGCTGGCCGTCGTTCCACCGATAGGGCCGCCGGTACTGATCGTAGACGTAGATGCCGGTGCCCGGATAATAATAGTCGCCGTACCAGCCGAAGTAGCTGGGATAGCCGCCATAGCCGTAGCCGCCGTAATAGGGATCGGCAAAACCGTCGTCGTAATAGCCATAGCCGCCGGTGCCGTAGCCGACGGACACGCCGCTATAGCCATAGCCGTCGGTGCAGGCGCTGGTCGCGACACCGGTGCCGAACAACAGGCCGACCAATGCCAAACGCTTGAAGATCATGGATGCTCTCCCATCATCGAAGGGCGCCGGCGAGTCGGATTGGCGAATCGGGGACGCAACCTATTGTCGTTCAACGAGGGCGGATCGTCGCGGGTTCCGGCTGAATGGGTGATGAGCGGGCGATGGGGGCAAGACCCGCGCGGTGCCTTCGTATAGTGCCTAACGCCCCCTCCGCTCGTGCTGAGCCTGTCGAAGCACAGCGTTCCGCACGCAACCGATCGCTTGAGGCGCCCCGCCCTTCGACAGGCTCAGGGCGAACGGTATTGGTCACGGTTGGGGGGATTGGAGCGGCCGCGACGGTCAGGTTGGCGACGTTCCGGCCCCTCAATGCCCCTCGAACGCGAAGAGGGCGTCGGCCTGCACGCCGTCGGCGCGCAACGCGTCCGCGCCGCCAAGGTCGGGCAGGTCGATCACGAACTGCGCCTGCTCGACGATGGCGCCCGCCTTGCGCAGCAGCCGCACGGCGGCGCGCGCGGTGCCGCCGGTGGCGATCAGATCGTCGACCAGCAGTACGCGCTGGCCGGGCACCAGCGCATCTTCGTGCATCGCGATCCGATCCTGCCCATATTCGAGCGCATAGTCCTCGGCGATCGTCGCGCCGGGCAGCTTGCCGTCCTTGCGGATCAGCAGCACGCCCGCCTTGAGGGGCACGGCGAGCGCGGCCGCGAACAGGAAGCCGCGGGCTTCGATCCCAGCGATCAGATCGACGGGGCCCGTGGTGACGGCGACCATGCGATCGATCGTTGCGGCGAGGCCGGCGGGATCGAGCAGCAGCGTGGTGATGTCGCGGAACTGGATGCCGGGTTTGGGGAAGTCCGGGATCGTGCGGATCAGCGCTTTCAGGTCGTCGTTCATGGGGGCGTGTGTCGCGTGGGACGCATGCGGGGTCAATGGTGGAGGGCTCCCTTCGTCATCGCGGCGGACGCCGGGATCCATGGTAGCGGGCGGCCAGCGCGCCGCGCCAATGCTTCCTCCTCGCGTCCATGGATCCCGGCGTGCGCCGGGATGACGAAGGGGGATGCCCGTGCCTCCCCACAACCGTCATTCCCGCGAGGGCGGGCATCCAGAACCTCTGACGTCCCGGCAGGAAGCGTGACGGTAGCGCGTCTGGATTCCCGCCTTCGCGAGAATGACGGGGAGAGTAGGCCGCGGTCTTTCCCCAGCCCGCCTGCGCACGAAAAGGGCGGGCGGTGCCGTGTCGCACCGCCCGCCCCGTCCCTCCGAACCGCCGGTCAGGCGGCCGGGATCAGTGCTTAATGTCGCGCCAGACGTTCTGGTAGGCGCCCCAGGCGAGGAAGCAGAACACCAGCAGGAACAGCGCCGCCGCGAGGCCCGCACCATGGCGGGTGTCGAGGTTGGGCTCGGCGGTCCAGGTCAGGAAGGCGGCGATGTCGCGCGCCATCTGGTCCTTGGTCGCCTTGGTCCCGTCCGAATAGGTGACCTGGCCGTCCTGCGTCAGGGGCGGCGGCATCGCGATGTTCAGGTTCGCGAACCACGGATTGAAGTGCAGACCCTGCGGCGTCTTCGCATCCGGGAACATCTTGAGGAGCTCTTCGCCCTTCTCGTTCTTATACCCGGCCTGGTTGCGATAGCCCATCAGCAGCGCGTGGACGTAATTCGAGCCGTCGTGGCGCGCCTTGGTCATCAGCGACAGGTCGGGCGGCAGCGCGTTGTTGTTCGCGGCGCGCGCGGCGACTTCGTTGGCGAAGGGCGACGGGAAACGATCGCTGGCGACGTTCTTGCGCGTCGAGGCTTCGCCCGTTTCCGGATTCACGGTTGGCTGTTCGATCACCCACTGGTTGGCGATCGCCTTCACCTCGGCCTCGGTATAGCCGATCTTCTGCAGATCGCGGAAGGCGACGTACTTCAGGCTGTGGCAGGCCGAGCAGACTTCCTTGTAGACCTGGAAGCCGCGCTGCAGCTGCTGATTGTCATACTTGCCGAAGAAGCCGTTCGACGACAGCCCGATATTCTCGGGGTGCATGTGGAAGAGCTGTTCGACGGTTTCCTTCGCCGGATCCTCGATCGCGGTCTTGGCGGTGCCGAAGAGCGCGAGTCCGAGGACGAAGATGAAGGCGGCGCCGACCAGGGAGGCGATGATGCGAGGCATGGTTCTGATTGTCCCCCAGTCGGTTCAGGCTTGCGCCGCGCTGTGCGCGAGGCTGGTGCCACCGTGCTTTGCCAGCACCGCTTCGGTGATCGAATTGGGCAGCGGGCGCGGACGCTCCGACCGGGCGACCCAGGGCAGGATGATGAGGAAGTGCGCGAAATAATAGGCCGAGGCGATCTGCCCCAGGATCACGTTGCGCGCATTCGCTTCCGCACCGCCGACATAGCCGAGCACCAGCACGTCGAGCAGCAAGATGCCGAGGAAAATGCGGTACTTCGGACGATAGTTCGCCGAGCGCACCGGCGACGTGTCGAGCCAGGGCAGGAAGAACAGCAGCAGGATCGAGCCGAACATCGCCAGCACGCCCCACAGCTTTGCATCGAGGATGAAGTTCGCGGTGAAGCTCTTCAGGATCGCGTAGAAGGGCAGGAAGTACCATTCGGGCACGATGTGCGCAGGGGTCGAGAGCGGGTTCGCCTCGATATAATTGTCCGGGTGGCCGAGCAGGTTCGGGCTGAAGAAGATCAGCAGCGCGAAGATCAGCATGAACACGCCGACGCCGACGCCGTCCTTCGCCGTGTAATAGGGATGGAACGGCACCGTGTCCTGTTCGCCCTTCACCTCGACGCCCGTCGGGTTGTTCGACCCCGGAATGTGCAGCGCCCAGATGTGCAGGATGATGACGCCCGCGATCACGAACGGCAGCAGATAGTGGAGCGAGAAGAAGCGGTTGAGCGTGGCGTTATCCGGCGCATAGCCGCCGAGCAGCCAGACGCGGATCGTTTCGCCCACCAGAGGGATCGCCGAGAAGAAGCCGGTGATGACCTGCGCGCCCCAGAAGCTCATCTGCCCCCAGGGGAGCACATAGCCCATGAACGCGGTCGCCATCATCAGCAGGAAGATGACGACGCCGAGCAGCCACACCATCTCACGCGGTGCCTTGTACGAGCCGTAATAAAGGCCGCGGCCGATGTGGATGTAGACGACGGCGAGGAACATCGACGCGCCGTTGGCGTGCGCATAGCGCAGGAACCAGCCGGCATTGACGTCGCGCATGATGCTTTCGACCGAACCGAAGGCGACGCCGGCGTTGGCGGCATAATGCATCGCCAGCACGACGCCGGTGATGATCTGGATCGCGAGCGCGGCGCCGGCGAGGACGCCAAAGTTCCAGAAATAGTTGAGGTTGCGCGGCACCGGATAGCCCGCACCGACGGCATTGTAGACGAGGCGCGGCAGCGGCAGCTTCTCGTCCAGCCAGCGCATCAGCGGCTGCTTGGGTTCGTAATGCTTGGCCCAGGGAAAGCTCATGTGGTCTACCTTTCCCTTAACCGACCGTCACGACGGTGTCGGAGTTGAACGCATAATCGGGCACGTGCAGATTCTTCGGCGCCGGTCCCTGGCGGATGCGCGCCGCGGTATCGTAGGCCGAGCCGTGGCACGGGCAGAAATAGCCACCGAACGGCCCCTTGTTCTCGCCCTCGCCCGCGCCGAGCGGCACGCAGCCGAGGTGGGTACAGACGCCCAAGGTGATCAGCCAGTTTTCTTTGCCCGGCTTGGTGCGTTCGGCGAGCGTCTGGGGATCGCGCAGCGTCTTGATGTCGACCGCATTCGCCTCGGCGATTTCCTTTGGCGTCAGGTTGCGCACGAAGAGCGGCTGCTTGCGGAACTGCGCCTTGATCGCCTGGCCCGGCTGGATCTTCGACAGATCGACCTCGGTGGTCGACAGCGCCAGCACGTCCGCCGACGGGTTCATCTGGTTGATGAGCGGCAGCACGATCGCGAGCGCGCCGACGCCGGCAAAGGACACGGCGGCGATATTGATGAAATCGCGACGGCGGGGATCGTGGACTTCCTCGTGGAACGGCGCCGGCGATTCACCGGGAGGTACGTTGTCGTCAATCGCCATTCGTCTCTGCCCTTGCGTCTATGTTCTTGCGGAAGTGCCGGAGTGCAGCCCCACCGAACCCTGCCGTCCCCACGGCGGGCTTATGGCCTGATAGACGGCGGCCGTGCGCTTTGCCAACAGCATTTTGCGCTTCGCCGGCCCGCCGCTAAGGACGCGAGCCATGACCAGCCCCCTGCGCATCGCCCTCTACCAGCCCGATATCGCCGGCAATGTCGGCGCGGTGATGCGCACCGCCGCGTGCCTGGGCGTGGCGCTGGACCTGATCGAGCCGATGGGATTCCAGTGGGACGATAAGCGCGTCGCGCGCGCGGCAATGGACTATATCGATCACGTGTCTGTGACGCGGCATGCGGACTGGGACGCGTTCCAGCGGCAGGCAACCGGCCGGCTGGTGCTGCTGACCACGCGCGGGGCGACGCCGCTGCATGACTTTGCGTTCCGGGCGGACGATGTGCTGCTGTTCGGCCGCGAGAGCGCTGGCGTGCCGGAGGAGGTGCATGCGCGGGCGGACGCGCGGGTGGTGATCCCGATGGCGCCGGGGCTCAGGTCGATGAACCTGTCGGTGTCGGCGGCGATCGTCGCGGCGGAAGCGCTGCGGCAGACGGGCGGGTGGCCGGGCGCGTAGGGTCAACTTGGTGATCAATCTCGGCCCGGAAAGTACCGATTCACCAACCATCGCACGCCCAATCCAATAGGTACTGCGATGAGAAGCGTAGGAGCGACCACCTCGGGCAGAAATCCCGGATGACATTGTTCGTCCGGCATGCAGTCGCCCAAAGTCGCGACAAGGGTGGCGAACATAGCAACTGGAGTACCGCACAAGGCAGCTAGGGCGCAGCCCCATCTACCCCCGCGAGTACCTCCACCTTTGTAGCGGCTCTTCTCCATCCGGGCAGGATATATGATCCGATGACACCCGCAACGTCATCCGACTGAGACAATCCGCCCCATCGACACCCCCTCCCCCGCGCCGCTAAGCCGTTGCCCATGCTGACGCTCGACGACCAACAGACCGCCGCCCGCCACTGGTTCGAATCGCTTAGGACACGCATCTGCGCGGCGTTCGAGGCGATCGAGCGCGAGGCGGGGTCGGATGCGGCCTTCGACTATACGCCGTGGGACCGCGTCGATCCGTCGGGCGAGCCGGGCGGTGGCGGCGTGCGGGGCGTGATGAAGGGGAAGGTGTTCGAGAAGGTCGGCGTCAACGTCTCGACCGTCGGCGGCACGTTCGAAGGCGAGTTCGGCAAGACGATCCACGGCGCTGGCGAGGATCCGCGCTTCTTCGCGACCGGGATCAGCCTGGTCGCGCACATGGCCAACCCGCACGTCCCCGCGGTGCATATGAACACGCGCTTCCTGCGCACGACCAAGCAATGGTTCGGCGGCGGCGCCGATCTCAACCCGCCGCTGCCGATCGAGGACGACACCGCGGAGTTCCATGCCGTGTTGCAGGCGGCGTGCGATGCGCACGGGCCGGACTATTACCAGCGCTTCAAGGCGTGGGCGGACGACTATTTCTACATCCCGCACCGGAAAGTGCATCGCGGTGTCGGCGGTATCTTCTACGATCATCTGGAGGGCGATTTCGACGCCGACTTCGCCTTCACGCGCGCGGTGGGCGAGGCCTTCCTCGACGTCTATCCGCGAATCGTGCGGCGGCGAATGCATGACGCCTTCGACGCGGCGGACGAAGCGCAGATGCTGGACTGGCGCGGGCGCTATGCCGAATTCAACCTGGTCTATGACCGCGGCACGTTGTTCGGGCTGAAGACCGGCGGGAATATCGACGCGATCCTGATGAGCCTGCCCCCGCGCGCGAACTGGGCTTAAGGCGATGGCGCTGATCCCGGTCGACAGCGGCGATCTCGCGACGATCGTCACCACGCTGGAGATGACGCGCCGGCCACCGTTGCGGCCCCTGCCCGCCTCGCCGTTGCGGCTGGTGCGCTGGGCGACGCCTGAGCCGGAAAAATACCGGATGCTGTTCCGCCGCGTCGGGGGACCGTGGCTATGGTATTCGCGGCTGGCGATTGACGATGCGGCGCTGAGCGCGATCGTCCACGATGCGGGTGTGGAGGTCTATGCCGTCACCGATCGCGCGGGGATCGAGGTGGGGCTGCTCGAACTCGACCTGCGCCATGCGGGGGCGTGCGAGCTGTCCTATTTCGGGCTGGTGCCGGAGCTGGCGGGGCGCGGCCATGGCGGCTGGCTGATGGCGGAGGCGATGGCGCGCTGCTGGCGGCCGGGGGTGACGCGGGTGTGGGTGCATACCTGTACGCTCGACCATCCGGCGGCGCTGGGCTTCTACCGGAAGCAGGGGTTCGTGGCGGTGAAGCGGACGATCGAGACCTTTCCGGACCCACGGCGGCTGGGGCTGCTGCCGGTCGAGATGGGCGCGCACATTCCGTATCTGGGGTGACCTGACGCACGTCACCTCAACACAGGCCGAGATCTCCCGCAGGCCGTGCTACGCGCCCGACAGCACGATGACATGACGCCGATCCCGCTGACCGTTCGCCCTGAGCCTGTCGAAGGGCGGGACGCCACACGTAAGGTCAGCCCTCGCGGACGCCTGTGCTTCGACAAGCTCAGCACGAACGGTTCCATCTCACATCATCCGACCCTGACCGGGAGATTCCAGCCTGCGCTGGGATGACGGATGTTTGTTGAGGACGGACCAGCGTCTAGCGCGGGCGCGTCCATAGCCCGGTGCGGGGCGTATCGGGGATATCGTGCCGGCCGCGCGCCTCAATCCCAGACTGGACGATGAAGGCGATCTTTTCGCCCTTCGACGTCGTCACGCGCGCGTCCCATGCCGCCGGGCCGAGCGCGGCGACCTTGCGGCCAATCGTGCCATAGATGCGCGCCGCCGCCAGCACCGCCCAGGCCGAGCGGAACGACAGCGCGCGCGCGCCGACGCGGGCGCTCGCTTCGAACGCCGCGGCGCGATCCGTCAGTCGCCGGGCGAGGTCCGCCAGCGCCGGGCGGTGTTCGGGGGCGAGGATGGCGTCGGGGGCGATCCCCTTCTCCGCCAGCCAGTCGGACGGCAGATAGCAGCGTCCCCCGCGCGCATCCTCGTCGATGTCGCGGGCGATATTGGCGAGCTGGAAGGCGAGGCCCAGGTCGCAGGCACGGTCGAGCACCGCGTCATCGCCCGGGTCGACGCCCATGATGACCGCCATCATGCATCCGACGACGCCGGCGACATGGTAGCAATAGATGAGCAGGTCGCCCTCCGTGCGCGGCCGCCAGCCGTCGCCATCGAGGCGGAAGCCCTGGATGAGATCGTGCGCGAAGCGGCGCGGCAGGCGCGTTTCGGCGGCGACGATGCGCAAGGCGTCGAAGGCGGGCACCCCCACCACCTCGCCATCGAGCGCCGCGTCGGTGAGCGCCGCCATCTCCACGATGCGGCGCGGCGCATCCTCGACCGGGCGCAGGTCGTGGCCGTGATCCTGCCCGTCGGCGATATCGTCGCACGCGCGGCACCAGGCATAGAGCAGCCACGCCCGTTCGCGCGTCGCCGGATCGAACAACAGGCTCGCCGCTGCGAAGCTCTTCGATCCCTTGGCGATCGATTCGTGCGCGGTCGCGACGATGGCGTCGCGGCTGGGCTGCGCCTCAGAGGTCAGACGTCTTCATCCGTACGATCGGCTGCGTCGGCACATGCGCCGCCATCTTGTCGAGCAGGCCGTCCAGCGTCGTGTCGACGATCAGCAGGTCGCGGTGCTGCGGGCGCAGGAAGCCGACTTCGGCCGACTTCTCCCAGAAGGCGATCAGGTGATCGTAATAGCCCGCGACGTTGAGCAGGCCGACCGGATCGGCGTGATAGCCCAGCTGCGCCCAGCTCAGCGCTTCCCACAATTCGTCCATCGTGCCGGTGCCGCCGGGAATGGTGACGAAGCCGTCGGCAAGGTCGGTGAACGCCGCCTTGCGCGCGTGCATGCCGCTGACGACGTGCAGTTCGGTGAGGCCGCGGTGCGCGACCTCGGCGTCGACCAGCGCCTGCGGGATCACGCCGATCACCTCGCCGCCCGCGCTGAGCGCGCTGTCGGCGATCGCGCCCATCAGCCCCAGCCGGCCGCCGCCATAGACGACGCCGATGCCGCGCTCGGCGAGCGTCCGCCCGATCGTACGGGCCGATTCGATATAGACGGGATCGGCGGGCGTCGCCGAGCCGCAGTAGATAGCGAGACGTTTCATGGCGCTGCCGCTACGCCGATGCGTCGCCAGCGGCAAGCTCAGCGCGTTTCCATCCAGCGCTGGCGGAGTGCGGCGAGCGTGTCGGGTGACGCATCGGGGCGCGGGCTGGCGGGCTTGCCCGCGCGCAGCCGGGCGCGGTCGCGTTCGGGCGGGTCGACCAGCCGGACGCGCACGGCCGCGGAGCCCTGCGCGCGGATGCCGAGCAGCTCCGCCGCGCCGCGCGACAGATCGATGATCCGCCCGCGCACGAAGGGGCCGCGATCGTTGACGCGCAACAGGATGGTGCGGCCGGTGTCGAGCGCGGTCACCTCGACATAGCTCGGGAGCGGAAGGGTGGTGTGTGCGCCGCTGATCGCCTTGGCGCGGAACCGCTCGCCGCGCGCGGTGACGTTGCCCGATTCGCCGCCGTACCAGCCGGCGTAACCGAGCGCGTCGTAGCCAGGCGCGGCGGCGGGGACGTAGGTGACGCCGCGGACGGTATAAGGGCGGCCGATCTTCACGGGCACGTCGGTGACCGCCCGGCCACCGCACGCGGCAAGGGAGAGGGCAAGAAGCAGTGTGGACGTCCACCCCATCCATTTCGTCATTCCCGCGCAGGCGGGAATCCAGAACCGCTGCCGCTTCGGCGCAATCGCTACCCGTCGCGCGTCTGGATTCCCGCCTCCGCGGGAATGACGATGACGGACGAATTGGGGCAGAGGCCCTCTCGTGTCTCCTTTCGTCATCCCGGCGCACGCCGGGATCCATGGGCCCGGCGAAAGGCGTATCGCGCGAATCCGCTTGTCGCCCCTATCCATGGATCCCGGCTTGCGCCGGGATGACGAAGGAAGGCTCACCGCCCCGACAGCATCAGCGCCGCGGTCGCCTTGGCGCTGCCGACTACGCCCGGAATGCCCGCGCCCGGGTGCGTGCCGGCGCCGACGAAATAGAGGTTCGGGATATGGTCGTCGCGGTTGTGGACGCGGAAATAGGCGCTCTGCGTCAGGATCGGTTCGAGGCTGAAGGCGCTGCCCAGATGCGCGTTGAGATCGGCGGCGAAGTCGCTCGGCGCGTAGCTGAACTTGGTCACGATCCGTTCGTGGATATCGGGGATCAGGCGGCGGCCGACTTCGTCGAGGATGCGCTTTTCGAGGATCGGGCCGATCTCGTTCCAGTCGACCGGGAACTTGCCCATGTGCGGCACGGGGGCGAGCGCGTAGAAGGTCGAATGCCCCTCCGGCGCGAGGCTCGGGTCCGTGACGGTCGGGTGGTGGAGGTAGAGCGAGAAATCCTGGGCGAGCACGCCGTGGTCGTAAATGTCCTCGAGCAGCCCCTTATAGCGCGGGCCGAACAGGATCATGTGGTGCGGGATGCCGGGCCACGCGCCCTTGATGCCGAAGTGGACGACGAACAGCGACGGCGAATAGCGCTTCTTTTCGAGCGCCGCTTTCGTCCGCTGGCCGCTGCGCGACGTCTTTAGCAGGTCGCGATAGGTGTGCATGATGTCGCTGTTGGCGGCGACGGCATCGGCCTGCATCGTCCAGCCGCTTTGCGAGGTGACGCCGGTCACCCGGTCGCCCAGCGTCTCGATCGCAGTGACGGGATCGCCGAGGCGCAGCGTGCCGCCGATCCGCTCGAAATGCGCGACCATGCCGGCGACCAGCCGGTTGGTGCCGCCGCGCGCGAACCACACGCCGCCGTCGCGCTCCAACTTGTGGATCAGCGCGTAGATGGCGCTGGTCGTCATCGGATTGCCGCCGACCAGCAAGGTGTGGAACGACAGCGCCTCGCGCAGTTTCTCGTTCTTCACGAACTTCGACACGATCGAATAGACCGACCGCCACGCCTGGTATTTCGCCAGCGCGGGCGCCGCCTTCACCATCGACGCAAAGTCGAGGAAGGCGACATGGCCCAGCTTTTCATAGCCTTCGCGGTACACGCCCTCGGCATATTCGAGGAAGCGGTGGTAGCCGGCGATGTCGGCCGGATCGAGCTTGCCGATCTCGCGCTGCAACGCCGCTTCGTCGTTGGTGTAATCGAAATTCGTGCCGTCGGGCCAGTTGAGGCGGTAGAAGGGGGTCACCGGCTCCAGCGTGACGTCGCGCGCCATGTCGGCCCCGGTCAGCGCCCACAATTCCTGCAGGCAGGCCGGATCGGTGATGACGGTCGGGCCGGCGTCGAAGGTGAAGCCGTCCTTTTCCCAATAATAGGCGCGGCCGCCCGGCCGGTCGCGCGCTTCGACGATCGTCGTCGCGACGCCCGCCGATTGCAGCCGGATCGCCAGCGCCAGCCCGCCGAATCCCGATCCGATGACGATCGCCGACTTCATGTCTTCTATCCCTGTCCTACCGCCATGCCGTCGTCCGCAGCGCATGCAGCGCGCGACCGACCGGCACCGGCGGTTTCCCTGTTACGATGCGAGCCTTGTCCCCGATGCTCGACCGCCCCGCATAGAAACGGGTGATGAGCGCCGGGTCCAGACGGTAGAAGCGTTCGATGATGCGCCAGCGTTCCGCCGGATCGCCCGCGCGGAACATCATCGTGTTGAGCATGCGGTAGAATGCGCCGCGCCGCCAGTGCTCGCGCGCGTGATCATAGGCGAAGGTGGCGAGGCTCACGCCGGACCAGTCGCCGCTGTCCGCCAGCGCGATGGCGAAGCGCACCGCGTCGGGCAGCGAATAGCCGGTCGCCGGCTGGAACAGGCCTGCGCGCATGCCGGCCTTGGCGATCCCCTTGCCGGTCGAGCGCCAATAGGCGTCGAAATCGCCACCCAAGGTGATCGGCAGCGACCCCGCCTCGCGCCGCACGACCTGTGCGCCCACCCAGCCCCGCGCCTGCGCATAATCGGAGATGCGCGCGCGGATCGCCGGCACGTCGAGGCCGGGCGTGTCGCTGTAATAGGTGTCCTCGACGAACATCCGGTCGGGCGCGAAGGGCAGGCAATAGACGAAGCGATAGCCGTCAATCTGGTCGACGGTCGCGTCCATCACCCGCGGCCGCTCGATGCCGTGCGGCGTCGGCAACGCCAGTTCGTGGCCGACGAACTTCTGCCAGCCGAGCTCCAGCGTATCGAGGTCGCCGGGGCCGCGACAGTCGATGACGCCGCCCGCCTCGATCCGGTCGCCGTCGCCCAGCACCACGGCGGTCGCCGACAGCGCCAGCACGCGTCGGCCGGTCATGATCGCCTGGGGCGGCAGCTTGGCGCGCAGCACGGCGTCGAACCGTTCGCTGGTGATCGAATAATAGGTCGCGTCGACGTCGCGCGTCAGGTTGGGAAAGACGACGTCATAGCCGCGCCAGCCATGCACCACCATGTCCTGCACCAGCCCGCGATGGGCCTGGGCGACATCGCTGCCGAAGAACGACCAAACGTGCTCGCCGCCCAGCGTCGTGCCGCCCTCGACGATGCGCACATCGCATGAGGGCGCGCGCGCCTTGACCGCCAGCGCGATCAGGCCGCCGGCCAGCCCACCCCCGACGATCGCCAGGTCGCAACGGATCGTCGTGCCCATGGAGGAGCGCGTAGCCGAAAGACGGGGGGGAGAGAACCCGGGTTCGAGGCTTAACCATCGGTTCGATGAGGGGCGCGATCGGACGGCGCACGGGGGGTCTTGCCACCCTCCCGTTCGTCGTTCGCGCGAAGGCGGGAATCCGTACCCTCTGACGTTCCGGCTTGAGGCGTGACGGCAGCGCGTCTGGATTCCCGCCTTCGCGGGAATGACGATGGGGGGCGGAAGGCGACCATGGCCTCACCCACGCCGTCACCCCGGACTTGGTCCGGGGTCCACTCCGCGGCGAGGGGGATGGTCAGAGGCTCTTGCCGTCCCCCCGTGGCCCGGTGGACCCCGGACCAAGTCCGGGGTGACGGGGGGCAGAACGACGGGCCTGCTCGCCTGCGCGCCCGCCGCGCCATCGATCAGCCGCTTCCAGACCGGCGTCATGCACACTGTCACCTCGGCGCTCGTCCGTGCGACGGGCGCGCAGGCGAGCAGGCCTGCGCACATCCCCGCATCCAGCGCGGCATCGCCGCTGCGCCGTTTGAAGACGCAGCGTATGTCCCCGGTGCGGCGATCGGTCTTGGTCACGATCCGCAGGCGTCTCGCCGCGCGTCGTCGCGCCATGACGACGATATCCTCCGCCGACGGCTCCGCGACGGGCGTCACCGCCTGCACCGCCAGCAGCAGCGCGGTGACGATCACCGGCCCAGCGCCCGCACCAGCCGGATGCCGACATTGTCGATGCCCGGATTGACGTCCGAGAACAGCTGGCGGTGGCTGAAATGCTCCCAGGTTGCCTCGACCGCCCAGCGTCGGTCGATCCGCACGCCGATCGCGGCATTAGGGTTGAACAGCACGCGCGATCCGAAGCCGGTGCGGGTCTGATAGATTTCGTAGCGACGCCAGGCCTCCGCACTGTCCAGGCCGGGCAGGAACGGGTTCGGCAAATAGCGATAGCCGTCGTGGATCGTCACGCCGATGCCGACCTGCGCGTAGACGCGGCCCTTGAAGGCATGCTGCCGCCATTCCGCGCCGAGACTCGCAAAGCTCGTCTTGCCCGCAGTGCTGACCTGCACCTTTGCCGTCAGCCGCGGTTTCAGCGCCCAGCGGATCGGCATCATCTTGGTACGATAGACGAGCTGGATGTCGGTGGTGCCATCCTCTTCCATGCCCTCATACACCTGCCCCGGCGGCAATGTCGGGAAGGTCAGCTGGCTGCCGATCGGATGGAAATTTGCGCCGTGCCGCAGCACGCCCACCGCCACTTCGGGCGCATGCGTCACCAAATCCTGCGCCATCGCCGGCGTCGGGCTAAGCAGCATCGTGGCGCCCAACAGGCGCATCAACCCGGTCTTCATGACGTGTATCCCCTTCCACGGCTGTCGACCAGCCGGCCTCATTCGTGTATGAAGCCAAGAAATTTCTGTCAAACAGAAAGAATATGATGAAGGACGGATATTGGCTGCCGCCGCGCAAGGCGTGGCTGTGTCGGCTTGCGGGGCTGGTGTTTCTGATCGGCGCCGCAGTGATGCTGCCGGTGATCGTCTTTGCCGGGCTGACCCCGGGCGCGTCGCCGGGATGCGGCGGCGGCTACGGCTGTGTGTGGGAGGCGCGGCCGGTCACGCTGATCGACAGCGACGAGCGACTGCGCGTGGAGGCGTCGCCCGCCGCGCTGAAGGCGTTGAACGCCTTTGCCGCGCAGGGCCGGGTGCGCTGGGGCCTTGCGGGGATCGAGGCGATCAACGCTTTGCCCTTTGCCGCGTTGCTGTTCAGCGTCGGCGTGGCCCTCCGCCGCCTCGGTGGACGCGGTGCCGATCCGTTGCAGCGGGCATTGCCGTGGCTGCGCCGCGCCTCGATCGCCGCCATCGTCTGGACGCTCGCCCATGCGGTGTATCAGACCGCGCTCGAATCGTGGCTGTCGCCGGGCACGCCGGCCGGACCGACCCTGTACACAAACATTTACCTCGCCGACATCGCGACCGGCCTGCTGCTCGCCATCGCCGCCTATGCCGCGATCTGGGCGATCGAAGCGGGGTTGCGCGCACAACGCGATCTGGACGATTTCGTCTGATGCGTCAGCCGCTCGCCCCCCGTACCCGAATCGCACGCAAAGCGCGTCGCTGCCGTATCGCCGGCCTGCTGTTCCTGCTGATCGCGGCGCTCGTCGCGGCGACGATCCCGCTCGCCGGCCTGTGGCCAGCGCCCCGATCGCATTGCGGCGACCAGGGCTGCACCTGGTCCTCCGACCCCGTCACGCTGTTCGACGAGCAGGATGCTGAAAAGCTGCGCGCCGCGCCCGCCGATATCCAGCGCCTCAAGGTCTATGTGCAGCGGCCGCTGGTCCGCCTCGGCCTTGCCGGGATCGAAGCGATCGACGTCGGGCCGCTGGTCGTCCTGCTCGTCGCAGTCGGAATCGCGCTGCGCCGACTGGGAGGGCCGCCCCGCGATGCCTTTGCGCAGGCGTTGCCATGGCTGCGGCGCGCGACGATCGCCGCGATCCTCTGGGCGATCGCGCAGCCGCTGTCGGACAGCCTGCGCCAGATGCTGCTCTATCGCGGCACCTCCTGGGGACCGCATTGGCTGATCGCCCTCGATTTCAACGCGATGGCGATGCCACTGCTGCTCGGCCTTGCCGCCTATGCCGCGGTCTGGGCACTCGAATCGGGGTTGCAGGCGCAGCGCGATCTGGACGATTTCGTCTAATGCCGGTCATCGTCAACCTCGACGTCATGCTCGCGCGCCGCAAGGTGCGGTCGAAGGAGCTTGCCGAGGCGATCGGCATCACCGAATCGAATCTGTCGCTGCTGAAATCGGGCCGGGTGAAGGGCGTGCGCTTCGGCACGCTCGCCGCGATCTGCCGCTATCTGGAGTGCGAGCCGGGCGACATCCTGGGCTACGAACCGTCCGACGACGACCTGAAGGCGGCGGACTGATCGAGCAGCAGCGGCGGAACGCCTGCATCGCCGGGCTTTCCTTGCGTGACAGCAGGCGGGTCAGCCAGTAGCGGCCGGCGTCGCTCGATAGCGAAGGGGCTGGACGAGGGCGTTCGCTGGCGAGATCGCGCAGGCACATCGCGCGCGGGGCGAGGCGCGACGCCTAGCCCCGCCGCCGCCGCGCCCGCCATCAGCGCCGAACTGTCGAACATCGGCCCGCGCAAGGGTGGCGCGTCAGACCCGGCGGCGGCGAACCACAGGCTCCATTCGCTGGGGCGGTAGGAGCGCAGCAGCGGTTCGCGCGCCAGATCGGCCGGGGCGGTCAGTCGCGCCGCGACGGCGGGCGCGCACAGCGGGGGTCAGCGGCGCGTCGAGCACGGCCTCCGCCGCCGTGCCATGCCATGCGCCATCGCCGAAGCGAATGGCGTAATCCAGGCCCTCACCCGCCAGATCGACCGCGGTTGTTGTTGATCGCGAGGCGCAGGTCGATGTGCGGATGCTCGCGTCGAAATCGTCGATCCGCTCGATCAGCCAGCCCGTCGCGAATGTGGCCGACACGCCGACGTGCAACGGATGGCGGAAGCGCCCGTCGGCATAGCCGTCCAGCGTCGCGCCGATCCGGTCGAACGTTTCGGCGAGTATGGGCACCAAGGCATGGCCGTCATCGGTCAGCGGCGAGTCCGCGCGGCAACCGGTGGAACAGCCGCGTGCCGAGCCGGCGTTCGAGCCTGCGCGACCTGATGGCTGACCGCCGCCCTGACTGACGCACAATTCGAGTCCCGCGCGAGTGAAGTTCAGATGCCGCGCCGCCGCTTCGAACGCACGCAGCGCATTTGAGGGGCAATTGGGCGCGATCCATGCGCCCAGGCATGAGGGGAGTTCATGGCTGTGTCGAGAGAAGATGCTTTGTCGGCGGTGTCTGCACCGAGGCATTCTGCGCGGTAAAGGAGATCCGCCGATGCTCGTTACCCTGTCTGCAGCCATGCTTGCCGCCGTTTCCCCGACCGCGGACGATCCGCTGACCCGTCCGATCGCGGTCGAACAAGCGAAGGACTGGCTGCGCCCCGCCCCGCCGATGAAGGTGTTCGGCAAGACCTATCTTGTGGGCTTCGGCGGGCTCAGCGTCGCGCTGATCGACACCGGCGACGGCCTGATCTGATCGACGGGGCAATTGCCGCAGGCCGAGCCGGCGATCCTCGCCAACAATCCGCAAACTGGGGTTCGACCCGCGGCGCATCGCTACATCCTCAGCACCGAACCGCATTTCGACCATGCCGGTGGCCTCGCCGCACTGGCGCGCGATACCGGCGCGACGGTGGTCGCCAGCGTACGCGGGGCGGAGGGGCTGCGCTCAGGGCGGCTGGCCGCCGACGATCCCCAGCGCGGCTATGACAGTCGCTTTCCCCGCGGTGCCGGCGGTGCGCACGATCCGCGATGGCGAGACGCTGCGGCTGGGCAATACGGTCGTCACCGCGCGGGCGACGCCGGGGCATACGATGGGCAGCATGAGCTGGAGCTGGCGCGCGTGCGAGGGGCGGACGTGCAAGGCGATCGTCTTCGCAAGCAGCCTCAATCCGTGTCCGCGCCCGGCTATCGGTTCAGCGCGCCCGCCGCGCGGCCGGTGCTCGCTGCCTTTCGCCGGGGTCAGGCGGCGATGGCGGCGCTGCCGTGCGACCTACTGATCACTGCGCATGCCGATCAGGATGACGCGACCGATCGCTTCCGCACCGCGCCCGGCGCCTGCCGCGCCTATGCGCGCGCGTCGGCGGTGAAGGTCGCCACGCGGTTGCGCGAGGAGCGGTCGCGCTAGGCGATCAGATCGGCTCCCCCGCCGCCCGCGCGCGCGCTTCGCGTGACGCTTCGGCGGCGGGGACCAGGCGATAGGCCCGCGATCGCGCAGGTCAGCGTCACCGGCATGATCGCGAGCAGCGACAGGCATGCCGACCGACAGACTACCCGACAGCGTCGAGATGCGGCCCGCCAGATACGGCCCCATCGCGAGGCCCATCAGCGTCGTGCCGATGAAGAAGGTCGCGGTCGCGGTGCACGCATGCGGGGCAGCACCAGGTCCTGCGTCGTCGCCGCCGCCGACCCCAGCGCGCCGCTGGCGGTGAGGCCCGACAGGATAGGCAGGGGATAGAAGACCCAGACGCTCGATGCGGTGAAGGCACCGATCAGGAACGGGATTGGCACCGTCGCGCCGAGATCACGACGATCAGCCGCCCGGCGGGGTCCGTGCGGCGCAGACGGTCGGCGACGATGCCGCCCGATGGTCAGCCCCAGGAACCCGGCGAGCGCGCCGCTGCTGCCTAGCAACAGGCCGGCCCGCGCCGGCGTCTCGCCCAATGTGCGCAACACGTACGGCGCGGCCCAGAAGCTGGCGGCGTAGCTTAGGAACGAGTTGAGGCCGTAGGCGACGACGGTGCAGAGGAAGGCCGGCGTGCCGACAATCAGCGCGAAGGTGGCGGGATCGCGGCGCTTGAGCGCGCAGGCCCAGGAGAAGACCGCATAGACGCCGATGCCGATCGCCAGCCATTGCGGCTTGGGTTCGCCGATGCCGATCAGGAAGGCGACGACCGCCACCACCGCGGCTAGGCCGGTGAGGTTGATGAGCAACGCCCGCGTGCCGCCGCGCGCCGCGCCGATCAGGGTCAGCGGGGGGATGATCGTGAGCAGTTCCTGGAAGACGGCCGGGAAGGGCGCGGGGATGCTTGTCCGGTTCGGGCAGTCCCTCGACCAGCCCGCGGATCGGTTCGCGGATCGTCGCGACCCATAAAGCGACGATGAGGCCGGGGATGCCGACCGCGAGGAAAGCCGCCTGCCACCCGACGAGACCGAAAGGCCCGCCGTCGGGATAGGCGCGGTTCCAGCCCTGGACGATCAACCCGCCGATGAACAGCGATACGCCGCCGCCGACGTACAGGCCCGCCGAATAGATCGACAAGGCCGTCGCGCGCAGCCGCTTGGGGAAATAGTCCGAGATCAGCGAATAGGCGGCGGGACTCGCGGTCGCCTCGCCGATGCCGACGCCGATGCGTGCCGCGGCGAGCTGTCCACCGGTGCGCGAAAAGCCGGACAAAGCGGTCATCGTCGACCAGAGCGCGAGGCCGACGGTCATCAGCCGCACGCGGTGCCAGCTGTCCGCGAGGCGGCCGAGCGGGATACCGAACAGCGCGTAGAACACACCGAAGGCGGTGCCGTAGAGGAAGCCGAGGTCCTCGTCCTTCAGGTTCAGGTCGCGCTTGATGTCCTCCGCGAGGATCGAGATCACCTGCCGGTCGACGAAGTTGAGGACGTAGGACGACGAACAGGATGCCCAGCACATACCAGGCATAGCGCGGCGCGGGCGCCTGCGCCGCCACGCCCCCGGACGCGGTGGGACCAGCCATCGACCTCTCCTTCGATTTTTTCGAGGCTAACAGAGGTTCCGGGGCCCGATAACCCCAAAAGCGATACCCGTATTCTAAAGTGTGTCTGGCGGGGGGCGCTTCACCGCTTCGGACGACGACGCGTGACGCGCTCCAGCTGATCGATCAGCGATTCGATCGTCGGCGGGGCGGCGGGGGCGGCGGGTTCCTCGGCGGCCGGCTTGGCGGGCACGCGCAGCGGCGGCACCGGGCGCACCGGCGGTCAACGGCACAGGCGGCAGTGCGCCCGGGTGGAAGGCGGCGAGCGGCAGGTCGAGGTCCGCCGGAATCGGCTGTTCGACCGGCGGCGGTGGGGGTGGCGCGCTGGTGACGGACTGGTGACGGGGCGCGCAAACATCGTGTCGTCCGTCATCCTCCAGATCCGCAGCCGACAGCGGACGGCGCGCAGGCGCGTCAGGGTGCGCATCGGCACGGCGCAGGACGGGGACGCCCATCGCTGGAAGCCGGCGCGCGGGGCGAGCAGCCCCCCCGGGCCGAACAGCAGGAACAGCGCGGACCAGATGACCGCACCAGCCAGCGCGCCACCGGCCAGCGCCAGCACGGCGCGCGCGGTCGTACCCAAGGGCGGTTCCGCCGCGCCGATCAGCGACGGCAGGCCGCTGCGCCAATACCCAATCCTCCAGCACGGTGGCGGGGCAAGACGACGAACAGCAGGACGACGGCCAGCGCCGCCACCGCGCCACCCACCGGGGCGATCCAGCGCATCATCGCGGCGCGCGACGGCATGGTCTGGGTCATAGGCTGGCCGGGGAATGCTGGCATGCTGTGTCCATCAGCGCGGCCGACGTGAGCCGCTGGTAAACGGGATCGTAACGACGAATGTTTGACGACCAGTTACGCTCCGCCTCGACGAACGCGCGCGCACGGGCGCGTCGCGCGTCCCAGCCGCTGCGGTCGGCGAGCAGGCGGCGAGTGCCATCGCGATGGCGGCGGGATCGTCGGGGGCGAAGAGCGTGCCGGTGTCGCCGTCACGGATCAGTTCGCGATGGCCCCCGACGTCAGACGCGGCGACCAATTTGCCCTGCGCCATCGCCTCCAGGGGTTTGAGCGGCGTGACGAGATCGGTAAGGGCGCATGCGCCTTGCGCGGGTAGGCGAGCACGTCGACGAGCGCGTAATAGCGTTCCACCTCGGTATGGGGCACGCGGGCCGACGAAGCGGATCGCGTCCGCCGCCGGGGATGCCGCCGCCTGCGCGCGCAACGCCGCCTCCATCGGACCACCGCCGACCAGTAGCAGTCGCGCTTTGGGCCGGGCGGTGACCAGTGCGGGCATGGCGGCGATCAGATCGTCCAGCCCCTCGTAATCGTAGAAGCTGCCGATGAAGCCGATCGTCTCGGCATCCTCCAGCCCCAAGATGCGGCGAGCGCGGGATCGGCGCGCGACCGGTTCGCCGAACAGCGTGAGGTCGACGCCGTTGGGCGAGACGACGATCTTGTCCGCCGCCACGCCCACGCGCGATCAGGTCGCCGCGCAGGGCCCTCGCAGATCACCGCCACCGCATCGGCGCGCTGCACCGCCCAGCTCTCCATCGCGCGGGTGACGCGATATTTAGCCGACCCTTCGGTCCCGTGCCGTTACCGACCGCTGCATCCTCCCAGAAGGCGCGGATTTCATAGACCAGCGGCAGGCGCCGTGCGCGCGCGACACGCAGCGCGCGATCGCATCGGAGCACGGGCGAATGGGCGTGGAGGATGTCGGGGCGAAAGGCGTCGACGGCCGCGTCGATCCGCCGGGCGAACGCGGCGAGGGCCGCCGACCTCGCCCAGCACGCCACCCTTTCGCGTCGCCTGGGTGCGATAAAAGGTCAGGCCATCGACCGATTCGACCGCGTCCGGCGCAAACGCCGTGCGCGGGCCGGTGACGGCGGCGACCTGCCAGCCGCGCGCCTCCTGCGCCTTCAGGATCGCGCGCGTGCGGAAGGTGTAGCCGCTTTGCAGGGGCAGTCCGTGGTCGAGGACATGGAGAATCCGCATGGCCCAAGCCCTTGCACCCGCAGTGCTTAATGCCGCGTCAACCGCAGCCTAGCCCGCGGTAAAGGTCAGCCCCGCCTTGTCCTGCAAGCGATCGCGCAATCCGTGCCGAGCAACGCGCCCGGCGTCCAGATTGCCGCCCGCCCCCCTCCGTTTCGACCAGGCAGCGCGCGGTTTCGGCGATCATCTTGCTGGTCGAACCGTAACCGGGGTCGCGGTCGCCGGTCACCACCGCGTCGAAGCGTGCGCCGTCGGGGCATCAGGCCGACGAACAGCAGGTCGTAACGGCCGCTGTCGGCGCTCCTCCTTGCTGGGGCCTTCGCCGGGCTTGGGGCCCTTGTCACCAGCGAGCGGATTGAGCTTGGCGATTGCTTCGGCGCAGCCTTGGCCCATGTCGCCGAGCCCGGCAGACCATCATCTCGTCGTACACGAAGTCGGTGCCGTAGCGGTGGCCGAGCAGATAATTGGTGCGGTGGACGTTCTTGGTGTTGATCGCCGCCATGATGAACGGCGCGACCCAGGTGTTGAGCGTCGCGTCGAACTCGGGCAGCATGCCGGTCGGCTGGTGCGGGCCGCTGAAACCGGGGGTCAGCGCGAACGGGCTGGCGAGCAGCCCGACGATCGAGGGGTCGCGTGCCGCCGCAGCGAGCGTCGCCTTGAGGCTGGCGGCAGTGCCCCCCGAAAAGCCACCCTTCATCGCGCGCACCCGGCCCTTCACCCGCGGCGCGGGCATGCCGTATTGGCGCGCGCGCATTCCTGCAACGTCAGGTCGAAGGGGATCGAATCGAAGCCGCAGGAAAAGACGATGCGCGCGCCGGTGCGCTGCGCCTCGGCATGATGCGCGTCGATCATGTGGCGCATCCACGCCGGCTCGCCGCACAGATCGACATAGGCGGTGCCCGCGGCGACGCAGGCGGCGATCAGCGGCGCACCGTAGAGCTGGTACGGGCCGACGGTGGTCAGCACGACCTGGGTCGATTCGGCCATCGCCTTCAGCGAGGCGGGATCGTCGGCATCGGCGACGACCAGCGGCGTATCGGCCGGCGCGCCGATGAGGTCACGCACCTCCTCCAGCTTGGTGCGGCTGCGGCCCGCCATCGCCAGCGGGTGACGCCCTGCTGGCTGAGATATTCGGCGACGAGACGCCCGGTGAAGCCGGTGGCGCCGTAGACGATGATGTCGAAGTCGCGCATTGCCCTCTCCCGTTTGCTTTACGCGAACGTCATGCGCTTTGGGGGCGGTGGGGGCAAGGCCTCACCGCCCCCACGTCATCCGGGCGCACGCCGGGATCCACGGACGCGCGACGCCAGCAATTGCGCGTACGCCATCAGCCACACCGAAACCGTGGATCCCGGCGTTCGCCGGATGACGAAGAAAAGTGAGTAACCGCCCCCTCCCCGTCATTCCCGCGGAGGCGGAATCCAGAGCCGCTAACGGTGCGGCTCACGCGGGACCTGCGCGTCTGGATTCCCGCCTTCGCGGGAATGACGGAGGTGTGTGGTGTGGTGGGTGCCCCTTACGCCGCTTCGTTGAATTGCAGCCGGGCGAGTCGCGCGTACAGGCCGCCGCGTTCGATCAGGCTGGCGTGGGTGCCGTCCTCGACGATCCGGCCCTGGTCCATCACCACGATGCGCTGCGCGGCGCGGACCCGTCGCCAGCGGTGGGCGATGACCAGCGTCGTGCGGTTCTGCATCAGCCGTTCGAGCGCCTGCTGCACCAGCCGTTCGCTGGCGGCGTCGAGCGCGCTCGTCGCCTCGTCGAGCAGCAGGATCGGCGCATCGCGCAGCAGCGCGCGGGCGATCGTCACACGCTGACGCTGGCCGCCCGACAAGCGCGCGCCGCCCTCGCCCAGATGCGTATCGAGGCCCTGCGGCAGGGCTCGCAGGAACTCGGCGGCGTTGGCCGCCTCCGCCGCGGCCCAGAGCTCGTCGTCGCTCGCCTCCCACCGGCCATAGCGCAGGTTGTCGCGCGCACTGGCGCCGAAGATCACCGCATCCTGCGGCACCATCGCCATCTGCGCGCGCACTGCGGCGGGATCGGCCTCGCGCAGGTCGACGCCGTCGAGCAGCACGCGGCCCGCGGCGGGATCGTAGAAGCGTTCGGCGAGCTGAAACAGCGTTGACTTGCCGGCGCCCGAGGGGCCGACCACCGCGACCGTTTCCGCCCGGGCGGATGGTGAGCGTCAGGTCGTCGATCGCCGCTGCATCGGGGCGCGTCGGGTAATGGAAACGCACGCCTTCGAACGCGAGCGCGCCCGCCACCGGCACAGGCAAGGGGATCGGTGCGGCGGGCCGGGGCGATTTCCGGCGTCTCGCGCAGCAGTTCGGCGATGCGGCTCGCCGCGCCCGCACCGCGCAGCAGGTCGCCATAGACTTCGGTCAGCGCGCCGAACGCGCCCGCGACGATGCCGCCCGTCACGACGAAGGCGAACATGCCGCCGCCCGACAGACGCCCGGCAGTGACGTCGGCGACGCCCTCCCACACCACCAGCACGATCGACCCGAAGACGAGGCCGATCATGATCGCGGGTCATCACGGCGCGCAACGCGATGCGGCGCTTCGCGGCGGCGAAGGTCGCGTCGACCGCCGCGCCGAAGCGCGCCGCCTCGCGCGATTCCTGACCGAATGCCTGCACGATCTTCATCGCGCCCAGCGTCTCGGTCCACCAACGCGCCGACATCGGCGATCCGATCCTGCGAGGTGCGCGAATGCGCGCGGATGCGGCGGCCGAAGATGGTGACGGGCAGCACCACCAGGGGAATGCCGAGCAGCAGCATGCCCGCAAGCTTGGGCGACAGCACGAACAGATAGACCATGCCGCCGATGCCCGTGGCAGTGTTACGCAGCGCGATCGACACGGTGGTGCCGACCACCGTCTCGATCAGCGTCGTATCGGGACGTGAGGCGCGAGGCGATTTCCGACGGGCGGTTTTCCTCGAAAAAGCGCGGCGTCAGCGCCAGCAAATGCGCCTGCACCTTCAGCCGGAGGTCGGCGACGACGCGCTCGCCCAGCCACGACACGTGGTAGAAGCGGATCGCCGTCGCCACCGCGAGTACCGCGACGATCATCAGCAGATAGTGGAAGGACGCATCCACCGTCCCCTGCCCGCCCGCGACGAAGCCGCGGTCGATCACCCGCTTGAAGCCATAGGGGATGCCGATCGTCGCCGCCGAGGTGGTGGCGAGCGCGGCTAGCGCGATGGCGATGTGGCGGGGATAGCGCAGCGCGATCTCCCACACGAGGCGAAGGTCGCCGAGCCGGCCCTTGCCGGCGGCGGGAGTGGGGGAAACGGGGGAACGCGCCATCGCTCGCGCCTAGCAGCCGGGGGGACACGGCTCAACGTCGGCGGCGCGTACTCGGTCTGGCGCTTATCGCGCGTCTCGGGCGTTCAGACGATTGCGGCAAGCGCGAATGCCGTTACGTATACGGCAACCAATACAGGCTACGACACGATCATGCTCTACGACGCCTATGAAATGCAGCGCTCGATGCTGGCCGGGGCCAGCGCCATGGCGACCTTCGGCGCGGACTGGATGCGCAATCCGGCCAACCCCTGGTCCTATGTCGGCGGCGGCCAACTGGTCAGCTCCGCGCTGGAGGTGTTCGCCCATGCCTCCGCGACGCGCGGCAAGCCCGCCTTCGGCCTCGATCACACCGTCATCGATGGTCAGGAGGTGGCGGTGCATGAGGAGATCGTGCTGCAGAAGCCGTTCGGCCAGCTCAAGCGCTTCCGCCGCGATGGCGTGGAGGGCGGGCCGAAGCTGCTGATCGTTGCGCCGATGTCGGGCCATTACGCCACGCTGCTGCGCGGCACGGTGGAACGCATGCTGCCGAGCGCGGACGTCTACATCACCGACTGGCGCGATGCGAAGCTGGTGCCGTTGAAGGACGGGCATTTCGACCTCGACGATTATATCGACTATCTGATCGCCTTCCTGGAAGCGATCGGGCCGAACGAGGGCCAGGGCGGCACGCATATGCTCGCGGTCTGCCAGCCGTCGGTGCCCTGCTATGCCGCGGTCGCGCTGATGAGCGCGGACAAGCACCCCTGCCGGCCGAAGACGCTGACGATGATGGGCGGGCCGATCGACACGCGCGAGGCGCCGACCGCGGTCAACACGCTGGCCACCGAACGCCCGCACGCCTGGTTCGAACAGAATGTCGTCGTGACCGTGCCGATGATGTATCCGGGCGCGGGGCGGAAGGTGTATCCCGGCTTCCTGCAGCTCGCCGGCTTCATGTCGATGAACCTCGGCAATCACATGATGAGCCATTGGGAGATGTTCAAGCATCTGGTCCAGGGCGACGGCGAAAGCGCGCAGGCGACCAAGAACTTCTATGAGGAATATCGCGCGGTCTGCGACATGACCGCGGAATTCTATTTGCAGACGGTCGATCTGGTCTTCCAGACGCATGCCCTGCCGCGCGGCGAGATGCTGCATCGCGGGCGCCCCGTCGATCCGGGCGCGATTACCGATGTCGCGGTGCTGGCGATCGAGGGCGAGCGCGATGACATTTCTGGGCTCGGACAGACCAAGGCGGCACTGACGCTCGCGACCAACCTGCCGGCCGAGCAGAAGCGCTATTACATGGCCGAGGGCGCCGGCCATTACGGCATCTTCAACGGATCGCGCTGGCGCAACAAGGTGGCGCCGATCGTCGAGGAATGGATGGCGGCGCACGCCTGACACGCCTGATATGCGAAGGGGCAGCTCCGGTCGGAACCGCCCCTATCGTCGTTTATAAAGCCAGACGCCTCAGCCGACCGAGTCGACCACGGCGTGACTGCTCGATTCGTCGCTGCGGATCGTGCCGCCGAACAGCATTTTCAGCCGGCCGCCGATCGAGATATCGGTTTCCCACAGCTCGGCGCTGTCGATGTCGAAACGCAGCAGCGTGAGGTTGGGGTCTTCCTTTCCACCCGGGAACCAGGCTTCGACCTGATTATTCCAGAGCTTGTCGATCTGCGTGCGATCGTCGTCACGGCTGACGGTGCCCGCCAGGCACGCGAAGAAGTCATGCCCCTTGCCGACGAACTGCGCCATGGCGTCGCCGCCCTTGGCAATACGGTTGTCGCGACCGGCGAAGAAGAACAGCGTATTGGGCTGATCGTCGTCGATCTGCGCGGTCATCGGCTCGGAATGCTCGCCATCCATCAGGCCGATCATCACGAACGGGCTGGACTTCAGCTTGTCGAGGAACTTGGCGGCCACTTCCTGCGGGCTGTCTTGATTGGCCATGCATCGTCTCCTGTACCGGGGGTTCGGCCGAAAGAACGAGCGCACCGGGGGTTGGTTGCGAGGACAGGCCGATTCGGCCACGATCGCCGGCGGCGGCAATCCTGCCGTCGCAACAGAGGAGTGAGCCTATGACGCTCGCCGATCTGTGCCTGATCCTCGGCGTGCTCTTCGCCTTCGGGACCTTGGTCCTGAAGATCATCGAAGTGGCGCGCACCAGGTAGGGCGCCGGGTGGGGCTCGGGTAGCAGCCTGAGCCCCAAACGATTTGAGCCCCGGTCGTAGCAGCGACCGGGGCTCATACAGAGGGCGCCTATGACATCGCCAAAACCTACATACCCTTTCCGGGCCTAACTTTCAACTTACAGGACCTCGAACAGCCCCGCCGCGCCCATGCCGCCGCCGACACACATCGTAACGACGACATACTTCGCACCGCGCCGCTTGCCCTCGATCAGGGCGTGGCCGGTCATGCGGGCGCCGGACATGCCGTAGGGATGTCCAATCGAGATGGCGCCGCCGTTCACATTGAGCAATTCGTCGGGAATGCCGAGCGTGTCGCGGCAGTAGAGGACCTGGACGGCGAACGCCTCGTTCAGTTCCCACAGGCCGATGTCCTTCATCGTCAGGCCGTTCTTTTCGAGCAGCTTGGGGATCGCGAAGACCGGGCCGATGCCCATTTCGTCGGCTTGGTGCCCGCCACCGCCATGCCGACGTAGCGACCGAGCGGAGTCAGCCCCTTCGCTGCGGCGACCTTTTCCTCCATCAGCACCGATGCCGACGCGCCGTCCGACAGCTGGCTGGCATTGCCCGCGGTGATGACGCCGTCCGGCCCGACGACGGGCTGCAACGCCTGCAGGCCTTCCAGCGTCGTGTCGGCGCGATTACCCTCGTCCTTCGACAGCGTGACGTCCTTGGTGCTGACCTCCTTCGTCACCTTGTCGACGACGTTCATCGTCGCCGCCATCGGCACGATCTCGTCATCGAACTTGCCCGCCGCCTGCGCCGCGGCGGTGCGCTGCTGCGACTGGAGGCCATAGGCATCCTGTGCCTCGCGGCCGATGCCGTAGCGCTTGGCGACCGTTTCGGCGGTCTGCAGCATCGGCATGTAGATGTCGTTGTGCATCGCGAGCAGCTGCTTGTCGGGGGCGACGCGCATCTGCGGGGTCTGGACCATGCTGATACTCTCGACGCCGCCGCCGATCGCGACGTCCATGCCGTCGATCACGATCTGCTTGGCCGCCGTGGCGATCGCCATCAGGCCGCTGGCGCACTGGCGGTCGAGCGACATGCCCGATACGGTGATCGGCAGGCCGGCGCGCAACGCCGCCTGGCGCGCGATATTGCCTGCCTGATGCCCCTGCTGGAGCGCGGCGCCGAACACCACGTCCTCCACTTCGCCGCCGTCGATGCCGGCGCGCTTGACGGCATGTTCGATCGCATGGCCGGCCAGCGCCTGCGGCGTCGTGTTGTTGAAGGCGCCGCGATAGGCGCGGCCGATCGGCGTGCGGGCGGTAGAGACAATGACGGCGGAGCGCATGGGCTGGCTTCCTTGATGGGGCGCGACGCGGCGCGCGGGTTCGGTGACTATGGGGTTGGCGTCAGACGAAAATCTGGCTGATCCATTCGGCAATCAGGGCTGGCTTGTCCTGCCCTTCGATCTCGACGACGAAATTGGTGGTCTGCTGGAACTGGCCCGGCCGCTTTTCGTCGAAGGCGAGCAGGGTGAAGCGGCCGCGCACGCGCGATCCCGAACGGACGGGGGTGAGGAAGCGGACCTTGTTGCCGCCGTAGTTGACGCCCATCCGCGCGCCTTCGATCTGCGGCGCGTCGGGCACCTTGCTGCTGAGCAGCGGCATCAGCGACAGCGTGAGAAAGCCATGCGCGATCGTGCCGCCGAAGGGCGTCTGCGCCGCCGCGACGGGATCGATATGGATGAACTGATGGTCGCCGGTTGCTTCGGCGAAGCGATCGATCATCGCCTGCGTCACCTCGACCCAGTCGGACACGGTTTCGGTGCCGACCCTGTCCTTCATCGCCTGCGCGGTGATCGTCGTCACGAAGAATCGCCCTCCCGATTGCGGCGCGCGGATGGCGTTCCGCGTCGCGCCATCCTGTAGGCGGAGCCGGGGGCGTTCCGCAAGCCCTCTCCCAACCGAAAGCTTGAACCCCGGCGGCTATACACGACGAACCGCGCCAAACGCGGCGGACCCGATGTTCGAAAACGCCTAGGACGCGGGGGCGTAGGGCATCACGAGCTTGCCGTCCGGGCCGGCGGTGTAGGTCGTCTGCGTCGGATAGGCGATGCCGATCCCTTCCGCGGCAAAGCGGCGGATCAAGGACACCATGATGCGGTCGCGCATCGGGTGCGCGGTCGCCCAATCGTCGCCGGGGATGTCGAATTGCAGCACGAAATCGAGGCTGGAGGCGCCGAAGGTTTCGAAGCTGGACCGCGCGACCTTGCCGCCTTCGCCCTCGACGATCTCGCGCATGATCTGCGGCACGCGAGCGAGCGTATCGGGCGGCGTTTCGTAGGTGACGCCGATCGTGAACGCGAGCCGGATATGGTGGCGCACGCTGATGTTCTGGATTTCCTTGTCGAGCAGCTGCTTATTGCTGATCACGCGCAATTCGCCGGTGAAGGCGCGGATGCGCGTGCTCTTCAGGCCGATCGATTCGATGACGCCGTTGGTCGTGCCGTAGCTGATCTTGTCGCCGCGGCGGAACGGACGGTCGAAGATGATCGCGAGCGCGGCGAAGAGGTCGCCGAAAATGCCCTGTGCGGCGAGACCGATAGCGATGCCGCCGACGCCCAGGCCGGCGATCAGTCCGGTGACGTTGACGCCGAGATTGTCGAGCACGACGACCAGCGCGATCGCGAACAACGCGACGGTGACGAGCAGGCGGATGAGGCCCATCGCGCTGAGCAGCGCCTCGCCCGAATAATGTTCGCTGCTGGTGCGGTGCTCGATCGCGCCGAGGATCAGTTCGCGCGCCCAGATCGCCGCCTGGAATACCGAGGCGACGGTCCACAGGAAGTTGATCGTCGTCGATACCTGGCTCGGCGCGCCGGCATAGCCTGCGACCAATTTGGCGGCGAGCATGACGATGAAGAAGTTATTGGTGCGCGCGATCGCCCGGCCGACGATCGCGCCCCAGCCGCGGCGGACGAGCGTCTCGGCGACGCCGCCGACATCCTTGCGGCGGCACAGGCGTTCGCCCAGCCGGCGCAGGCCGTGCAGGGCGACGACGATCACCACGCCGACGGCGAGCGCGATGAGGATTTGCAGCCAGTGCGTGTGCAGCCAGACTTCGCTGGCGGTGTACAGGCCGGTCAATTGGTCCTGGACGCCGTTGCTGTCGAAGATCGGCGAAGCGGTAGCGGTCGTATTTTTGGACATAAGGGGATCAGGCCGCGGCTTTCAGCGGCGCCGTGCTGGGCGTGCCGGCTTCGAGGAAGGCGATGAGCCCACGCTCTTCACGGCTGAGATGACGGGCGGAACGCGGCAGGCGTAACGCGCGGCGGAAGGCGCCCTGCCCCGTCTTCACCAAGGCGATGAGGGACGGGTGGACATAGCTCTTGCGTGCGATGGCGGGCGTATTGCCGAGCCGGGCGACGACGGGTTCGAGCAGCGCCTTCAGGCTGAGGTCCGCCTCGGCGCGGGCCAGCGCCTCGAACGCGGCGACGCTGGCGCCCCAGGTGCGGAAATGCTTGGCGGTGAAGTCGCCGCCGGTCGCGCGCTTGATATAGTCGTTGACGTCGGACGAGGTGACGGGGTGCGCGTCGCCATCGTCATCCACCCAGGCGAACAGATGCTGTTCGTCGAGGTCCTGCATCTTGCGCACCGTCGCGGCGAGCCGTTTGTCGGTGATCGCGACGTCGCGTTCCTTGCCGGATTTGCCCTTGTAGCGCAGCTTCAGCGTGTCGCCGCGGACGGTGCCGTGGCGCTTGCGCAGCGTCGTGGCGCCATAGCTCTTGTTCGTTTCGGCATAGGCTTCGTTGCCGACGCGCAGGTGCCCGATGTCGAGCAGGCGCACGACCGCGGCGATGGCGCGATCGCGCGGCAGGCCGCGTGCAGACAGATCCGCCTCGACGCGGGCGCGCAGCTTAGGCAGGCAATGGCCGAAATCGGCGCATTTTTCGTATTTCGCCGCCTCCTGCGCCTCGCGGAAGCCGGTGTGATAGCGATATTGCTTGCGCCCCTTCTCGTCCCAGCCGACCGCCTGGATATGGCCGTTGGGTTTCGGGCAAAACCAGGCGTCGCGATAAGCGGGGGGCAGGCCGACCGCGTTCAGCCGGTCGATCTCGTCACGATCGGTGATCCGGTCGCCGTCGGGCGCATAATAGGCCCAGCCATTGCGAACCTTGCGGCGCGTGATGCCGGGCTTGGAATCATCGCAATAGACTATGCGTGCGGCCAATTGGGCACTCCCTTCCTAGTAGGAAATGCCCAGGCGACGCAGGCGGTTCCGAGCGCTACCCCGTGGCGCCTGGCCGCCCGAGTGCGTTGAGCCAGCGTTGCGCGGGCCGTTCGACCCAGCGGTAGAGGAGCACGGACGCAGCGAGGACCAGCGCGAGATAGAGCGCGATGACCGGCCAGGGCACCGCAGCCACATCGCGGACGGCGACGAGCTTGAAGGCCTTCCACAACAGGAAATGCGACAGATAGGTCGCATAGCTGATGTCGCCGAGCGCGTGGAGCCAGCGCCCCTCGAGCGGATGGTGCGGCGTGCCAGCGGTCAGCGCCAGCGCGAGCAGCAGTGCGGCGAATGTGACGGGCGCGGCGAGGGTTTCGGGTAAACCCAGCGACCAGGCCGCCGCGCCGATCGCGGCGATGCCCAGCCGCCAGGCGAGCGGCGGACGGCGCAGGAACAGCGCGGCGAGGATCGTGCCGGTGGCAAATTCGGCGAGACAGCGGATGAGGCCGTAGCGCGGAATGTCCCAGCCCAGCGTCGGCGCGCCCTGCATCGCGATGTGCAGGCCGGTAAGGATCGCCGCCGCGATGGCCACCAGCGCGATGCCGGGCAGGCGTCGCCAGTCGATCGTCAGGATCAGCAATGGGAACAGCAGATAGGCGGCGAGTTCGCAGCTGATCGACCAGGCTGGATCGTTCCAGTGCAGCGCATCGGTGACGCCCCAATTCTGCACCAGCAGCACATGCAGCGGCAATTCGGCGAAGGAAAAGGCCGGGTCGCTGCGCCCGGTCGCCCGCAGCGCGAGCGCCAGCGCGACCGCGAAGGCCAGCATCACCGCATGCAGCGGCCAGATGCGCGCGACGCGCTTTTGCAGGAAGCGGGCGATGCCGGCGGCGCCCTGCCCGCGCAGCCGGTCGTGCCAGGTCAGCCAGATGACGAAACCGGACAGGAGGAAGAAGAAGTCGACGGCGAGATAGCCCTTGGCGAATACCGCCTCGACGCCGTGCGGCAGGCCCGCGATGCTGGCGCGAATGTGGTAGAGGACGACCAGCCACGCGGCGATGCCCCGGGCCGAGGTGAGGGCGCGCAGTTCGCTCATGCTGGAATGGCGTCGCCCCGTGGCTTGCGCAGCGGCGCCTGGCCCTCTTCGCTGCGGCGGCGGGCGAGATAGGTGTCGAGGCCGATCTGCGCGCCGAGCAGCATGTAGATGAATGGCTGGAAGGCGATGGCAATGAACGCCGCGCCGAGCAGATAGACGAGGTGCGCGGTCTGAAGCGCGGCGGCGAGCGGACCCGCCCAGCCGAAGGGGCCGGCGGGATCGCGGTAACGGCGGCGCAGCACCTCCATGCGGACGAGGCCGATCAGGCTGATCGCCAGCCACAAGGCCAGGCCGGGATAGCCCTGTTCGCCCAGCATCTCGAAATAGGCGCTGTGATAGCCGCGCGCCTTGTCGGTCACCGCCTGATCGGCGACGGTCGCGGCGGCATCGCCCTGCGCCGCAGTCGTCTTCTTGATCTCGTAGCGGATGTGGTTGCCACGGAAGGCCTCGAACCCGCCGCCGAAGGGGTGCGCCTTGGCATAGTCGATCGTCCACTGCCACACGGCGATGCGGGTAGAGGCGGATTCGTCGGCGTCATGGCTCTTGATCGTGCTCATCCGCTCGGTGAAACTCGCGGGCAGGAACGGCACCGCCAGCAGCCCAGCCGCGCCGATCATGGCGAGATAGGTGAACTTGCGCTTGGTGTTGCGCAGCGAAAACAGCGCGACGAGGATCGTGCAGAGCGTGCCGGTGCGCGTCGAGGTGCCGATCGGGATCAGCAGGCAGGCGAAGATCAGGCACAGGCAGAAGCCCTTCACCTTCCAGTCGGGCGGGAAGATCGTGCCCCAGCGCATGAACCAGGCGATCAACGGCACGATCGCGATCGCGACGGTGGAGATGGTCGACCCTTCGTACAGGCCCGAATTGTTGGTCACCATCAGGTCGAGCTGGCCATAGCCGCCGCCGCCCGCCGCGGTCTTGATACCGCCGACGATGATGATCGTCGCAGCCGACAGGATCATGAACAGCAGCAGCGATTCGATGCGCAGGCGCGTGCGCAACGTCAGCGGCAGGAAGGCGGCGAAGGCCAGGCACTTCCACACCCAGTCCCATTTGTCGCGCGCGTCGACGGGGAAGTCCGCGCCCATCGTCGTGATCCCGCAATAGAGCAGCAGCAGGATGATGAGGCCCTGCCGCGGCGCGAAGCGGCTGTCGCTCTTGTCGTCCATCAGCAACCAGCCACCGACCGCCAGCACCACCGCGATCAGCGAAATCGGCACGGCGTTGAGCAGGATGTACGTCAGCCGCTGCGGCGAGACGATGTCGATATAGACGTATGCGCACACCAGCAGGAACGGACGGCGGAGGCCCATTCCGAACAGCGCGGCGAGGAAGGCGACGAAGACGAGATCACGCACCGGCGGGCGGCTCCGGCGGCGTGCTGCGGCGAGCGCGCCAGTGGCGCGGCGGCGGCGCTTCGGAATCGAGATCGGGCCGGCGCAGCAGGCGCCAGGCGGCGAGCAGCATCAGGCCGTGCGTCAGCGCCAGCGACAGATTGTCGATCATCGCGTGCGAGCGCTCCTTGTCCAGGCGACAGGTGTAGGGGGTTCGGGTTGATGCGGCGTTAAGGGATTACTCGCCTCGTCATCCCGGCGGACGCCGGGATCCATGGTCGCGGTGCCGCTGATGGTGTGACCGCCACGGACGCCGCGTGTCCATGGATTCCGGCGTTCGCCGGAATGACGAGTGGGACTAGATTCGGTAGAAAGCCACCGCCACTGCCGCGATCAGCAGCGCGACCACCAGCAGCACCGGAACGCGCTTCGCCCGGCGCGCCGCGGCAGCGGTTTCGTAGGCATGCATGTCGAACCAGAAGCGGCCCTGCCCCACGGCGCGA